>CANNZV010001289.1:0-167883 GCA_947561585.1 Caprella mutica | reverse complement strand
TAAATATTTTAGTAGTGTTTGACATGACAATATATATTTGATGAAAATGTTCAGTCAAGTTGGCAGTAGTGAATAATGAATTGGCACAAGTGAAAGTCATATTGCAGAAGTAAAAATGAAAAAATGCAAGTATGACAAGCAATTACAAAATTAAGTGTTTTTTTAATGAAAATTACAACTTCAATACAATAGTGGGTTATTGTAATCTTCTCCACTACAGTAGAATAAGATAATACTCTATTATAGGATAATACCCAATTATAGGGTAATAGCCTATTATATGATAGTCGATACCCAATAATTTTTATAGGATGATACTCAAATATAGGATACCACCTATAATTGTGTATTATCCTATAATGGAGTATTATATATGAAAATGTAAATCAGGAAGGCAAAGATTTACTATATCAGATTAGGTTATCAATAAATCGGATATATTGAGTATAAACTGTGTTTTCTTTATTGTTTAAATGATGTGTATTTTTGTTAATGATTTAAATTTAGGCATAAATGACTTCTACCATGATATATTGATTTTTGTACAATAATGAGTAGCTATATTTATTTCCCACAACATTAACATATTTGTTTAATTACCTCAATTTTGTATAAAATATTAGTGCACATCCATATAAGAATTATACCATAGTTATCCCTCAATGACAAAAATTCTCTATGATTTTAATCACATAAATTTATCACTGCACACGAGTTATGAAGTGACTCTGAGTTATGAAGTAACCAATACTTCATAACTCAGGATTTTCACTGTAATACTTCGAAGGACCCTATCTTGGTTTGATGAAACATTACCGTGTAGCTAAAGAAATATTATGAGCAGGGTAGTGACAATATGCTCTTAAATCATAGATCCCAAGGATATCATAGACGAAACAGAATGGTATCGAATATTATATACCGCTGGTTAGAACGATTCAATACTGTTTAATTCTCTCCGTCTATAATATTTTCAGGATCTATGATTTTAAGAGCATATTGTCACAACCCAATTATGAGAACCAAAAAAATAACCCGTCTATATTTGGGGCAACACAGTTGGTCCTACCCAGTTTTATAGGAACACATTACTACAATAGTATAAGAACACCTAAGATATATAAAAAAATGATAGTATCACCCTATATACTAAAGCAAAAAAAATGTCACGCTTTATATATATTTTTTCTTTTACAATTGATGCCTCGTTAATTTTAATGGGGAAGTACACTAGTGGTAGTTACTAGTTAAGCGTCACTACCCAGCAAACATGAATGTATCTATTCGATGTCTAAACGACACTGTATAACCTCTCTTCCGACATCGAATACCAGTAACAAATTAGACATGGTGACATCAAGTAGACATCAATCCGATATCCGTTTGCACCGCGAAACCGCATCATATTAAGTATATTTAGCATCGAAGCGATACCGTTATAACAGCGTTGAATAGAAAGATAAAGTACGACATCTAACATACATAGGGATTCTCCATCGAACAGACGCCTAATTATATATCTAATATGCTTCGAAACGATATCCACTTGCATACAATAAATAAATAAAAATAGAAAATTCCTACTTCATTGATATAACGTAGGTACTGTACGTTTAGATGCATATCAATTTGATCAATGTTACATAGTGTTATATATAAATTAAATGGGAAGAAATGAAGTGATGTGTCCGGGAATCGTTCGTGGGTCCAACCGTCGTCGTGCCTGTAGCTCTGTCACTTTGCCACCGTGGATGCATTTGATAAAAAAAAATTTCATATTAAATGACCCGGAGATACTTAAAGAAATTTTAAAGTGAATAAAACAATACAGGCAAGCACCGCTTTTATAACCAAAATCACAACTTATTGTTATTACAAATAGTAATGAGTTGGTCAAATATTCATATAATTGTAACTCCTTAAAAATTTCGATCTCTATGAGTTCAAATTAAAGAAAATGTTTTGAGGCTACGACTTAGAATACAGATGAAAGCTCTGTGATGAAAGTTCAAAGTAATGAATGCATTAATTAAAATTTGACCATAGATTAACTCTCACTCAGTAAATATAGGTCATAATAGTTGAGTAATTAGTCTGATATTTTGACTTATATAATTGTGTTTCATTGAACAATCATGAATTTTGTGCTCTGTGAAATATTTTTAGCAGTAGGGTATATGTGCCAAGTTATTAATAGGGTCTATATTTTCGAACACGTGACAAAGGAAAATATAATAATCATTATTTAACTACTATTTAATTAGCTGAAGGTATGATACCAATTGAAATAAAAGTTAAATAATGATTATTATATAGATTTATTGAGTCCGATTACCACTTTAAGTTTAATTATCTATAATGTGAATCACTGAATTTTAATCTTCTCATTTGCAGCTTTAGGCACTAGGTGGAAGCTCAAGTTATCGGATATGGGGTTAAGCATTTTACGTAGAAAAATTATTTATGTATTGATTTTCATTTACAAACTTGTATTTTACGTACTGGTATCATGGATACCAATTTAAGTAAAAATAATGATAATTATTATATTTATTTCTTACATATTCGAAAATGTGGAACCGTCCGATAACACAGAATTTACTCTAAAATGGAACATGTTAAATAGCCCATCAACTATTAATTATTTACGTTTAGTAGATGTTTAACGTCTGCTTCGGAACCAAAATCCATGTCGCTGACGTCAAAAGGAAATGAAATACAAGGGACTGGAAGAAGCAGTCAGAAAGGAAAGTGGCCCCATGGATAAAGTCACGACGCTCATGGATGCTAAAAAGCTACTCCGTGAATGCTGTCACTTACCGAAGAATGTGACAAAAATGATCACAAGCACCGGTGGCTGCACTCAAGGATGGAAGGGAGAAGTGAAGAGGTAATAGTAAATGAAGCCTACGAGCCTACCTAACACAAAATCTAAGACCTCGTAATTGTAGAGCAAAACCCTAGCGCTATCCTCTAAAATTGCATGGAGAGTTGAAACATGGTAAACATAAAATAGACAATACATAATCCAAATTACAACAGTTTGGGACCCAAAGGACGCTACCCCTTTCTCTTCTATTCACCAAAGACAGATTCAGGAACCCCTCGGGGCTTATTTATAATAAGCAGTTTAAAATAGATTCATCACCATTTCGTTCTCACGGTACTGGAGGAACACTGTTCAACAACCGATGTTCTAGTATTGCTTAATTTTCGTTGATACAGTTCACAATCGCACTAGCGTGTCAAAGCTCAATCGTATACCTTTACAACTGCCGTAGTGTCGTTAGTTCCCTATAAGTATATTAATTATTGGGTATAGTTTAAAGGGAGCACTATGTATGTTATATAGAAAGGTACAATTCAATTGAATGGAAATAATTCATACATTTTTATACGTATTATAAAACAGGAAGATAAGAAAATGAATTTCTAAATTTGAAACGATTTTTTTAAAACTACGTATCTGTTTTCGCACTTCTGGTCGAAGTATAAATTCAGATATCGTTTGGAAACAGACATGCCGACGTCAAGATGCTGCTGTTAAAACCATGTATTGGTTTTCGTGTTTCTACTCGAAGTGTAAATTCAGATATCATTTAGAAACAGACATTCCGATATCTACTATGAGTCGAAATGGTTGCTAAGTCGATACCCACCGTTAGCGCTACGAATTCGACAGCAAACGGCATCGAATCGACATTCATATGTTTGTTGGGTACCTGGAGGTTGGGTGCCTTGATTATATCGACTATAATGTAAAGTAGATCTACCCTGTGTATCTATTTGGCCCTTGTAATGAAATTCCAAGTACCACACAAATAATCTTTATTTTAATACCAATTCACAAAGGTACAAGAGTATTTAATCCATGGCCTATCATGACTTCTGTTCAAGGGACCAAGAACAATAAAATTGAACAAAAATTTGAAAAGTCCAATTAAAATAAAAATTTGGAAAAAAATTCATTTTATCGAAAAGATGTCACGAACAAGTTTCTTAGAATTCAATTTTGCATAAAAAAATACGATTCAGAAACACGCCGCTCCCTCAATGCCCACTTTCCGAGAACTGTTATGTTCCCTTAACTACTTATTAGACTAGACAACTCTTATCAAATTAGGGAAAAGGAACAATAATACAAGCAAAAAAATAATAAAATACCCTGTTCATAAAATAAAACATTCCAAACAATCGATTACATTACTTATATATTATACGATATAATTAGTAAATAGAAAAACATAAAATTTGGCTACCATCACAGATAAAATTGCTAATGAATAGAATTTTCTACGACTAAGAAACAAATAACTACTTTAAAATGTATCACAAGACAAACTAACAAACCATTTTAGCACTGCTGCCGCTTCAGGAAACAACATAAATCATATTAGCGGCAAAAAATTTAACCAAACAGGAACTAAACAAAATAACAAAAACTTGGTCATTTACCAAACAAATCATAGTAGGAACAAAAGAGTAATAGAGAATATTATTTTATAAGAGAGCGATTGGTAACTCTTTATTTGCAAAACCAACAAATGCAATTCGAGTTAATAAGGAATAGGAAGTAGAGCTTCCAGATTTGCATCGTCCATGAGTAAAATATTGAGCGTTAGGTTTTCCTTTTCAATGTTACTTTTCAAAGTATTTCCTTCATCAGTGAGAAGAGCAATGGATGTGGATAGATATGCCCTACAGTGGCACCATTAAAACACTGGCACAATATCATTGCGTCACAAGAGTTGATATAAATCATATAGGAACTAACACGGAATGTTATCGAGGCAGAGATAAAATATTTATATAAACCTATATATATCAATAGTTTTCCTTAAAAAAGTAGGAACTAGATTCTTTGGTTTCATTTCATATGTAGAAATCTACTGTTAATAAGCATTATATAAATAAATATAAAGTTACTACGAGGTTTCTATCGCACAGGTTAACTGTCATCTCTCATATCCTCCGCCATGCCATTCATCAGAGTTTCATATTTTCCCTGTAGTTTACTGCCTAATAAAAGACAAAGGGAAGCGAAGAATTCAGTGGACAGGTATTCCCTGTCTTCAGGATGATATGTCAGCCAGACAAACACAGATAGTGCTGCCGTGAAGAAAAGAACCACAATGCACAGCAGAAAGATACCTGCAAATAACCAAAGTAGAACATTGAGTAAACAATAACGAAATACAGGCCTAACTTTAAGATGGAGAGTACAATAGCGGTACTTTACATGTAGCTATAGTTAAATGTCCTATCACCGTTTACTAATTTCACATTTCTAAAAAGAAACTTATTAATATAATTTAATTGACCAGGATACACTAACAACTGATGACAAATTTGTTATATTTGAAGATACGAAATTAGAGAAACTCCTTCCTCTGATAGTAGCTATATACTTTGATAATATCTACAGATATGATGTGTTGAATGTCATTGATGCCCTTACCTATAATCTGTATCCAGGTAAATGCTGCAGCTGGACAGACAGGATCTTCATAACCGTAAGGCCACAGGGAGTTAGTGCGAACATAGAAATCACCTTCAGTTCTGTGGATAATGGTAAACTTTATTTATACAAGAATGGAAGAAGTTCTACAAATAGCTATACAAAATTATATAGGAGACTCGCATTACTTAAAATCTACTCGTCACATTAATGGCAATAGCTTATGGACTAATTGAATAATGGTTAGTTGTAGGGACGGACATTGAGTAAGGATACGGGAGACTGAAGTCCAGAACCCTGTTCGGTAAGACAGAACTCACATAGATCCGAGACTGGTCTCCCAATTCTTTGCATATAGGAGGTTAAGGAAGAGTGGTGATCACAACTCAAATGGGATAAGTTGACCCTATCCCGTCGGGACATGTGGAACTCACTCGGGATCTAAGTCCGGAGTCATAGTCTCAAGAGGTGGAGGTAACAGTTCTTTGTGTAGTAAAGTGTTGGAGAAGAGGGAGTGTAGTGTCAATGTGCCTGTAGTGTGCAGTTTTACTTCTCCGTTCTGTTTGCAAGTAGTGAAGTAGATGTGAGGGGTTTGGTGTGGAAGTGTATAATTATTATATGTGTAAGACGAACAGGAAATGTGTTTTGTGTGTAGGTGGCATGTGTATGTTGTTTTTGTACAGAATGTGGTGATGCAATATGCGATGTTTTGTTTGCGTTGAAGAGTTGTAGGCGAGTGTTTGCTATGTCAGGAGACCAGTCTATATGAGAGTTGATAAGGATATGTACGATGTTTCGTTTGTACAGTAGAGTGATGTTGTGCCTTCCTTTGTGTGTTACGTTCTGTCTTCGTTTTGCTATAGTGTTTATGTCTGATGTGGTGTCGATTGTAACTAATGTTAAGGGGTATACTGTTTAGTGTAATGTTTGGATGTAATATTTCTTTACGGTATTAAGCCATTCTTTTAATTAGTAGATGTATGTTTGTATATTGTTGACACCAGTCTCGTGTTTGGGATGTTGCGAGATGAGAGTGAAATCATCTGCATACGTAAGAGTATATTCAGAGTTGTGTGTGCGGAGGTCGTAGAGGTAAGGATTGAACAATGATGGTGACTCTTTTAACCCTTTCACTAGCGATTTTTTCCAAATATACAAATGGTATTTTATGAAATATATCTTCAAAAACAAATCCATTCAATTTTATTTTGTCACTTAAAAATGTACACGAAATTTAATATAATGAATTATGTAAGTAGCTAACTAAATTAGAAATATATTACGGTACCTTTCAACTGTAACTGAAAAAATAAGCAGAAAAAATATAGGCTGATTGACCCACTGAAAAACAGTATTGGGACGAATGGTCCCATAAATGTTGCGACATATTATCTCATCATTAGCGAAAAAGTCGAGACATTTATTAAATAAGTGATGGGTCCGATTGTTGAGTATTTTGTTGATGAGTAGGTGCAAAAAATATAGATGTGGAACTGTACACAAGATCAATTAAAAAAGGCTGCTACTGAATGACTTGCCTAGTGTTGACATTGAAGCCCATGTACTGTGGGTAGAGAGGACACTGACACGAGTCATTTGCAAAGTGTTGCTCAGAGTCACATCTCCTAGCTAAGTAGTGACTGGAAGAGGATGTGTAGTCTATACTCTCTGTGTAGTACACATAAGCTAGGGAGTGTGAACACTGGGAACCGTCTGTGGAAAAGCAGATTTTAAGGCTATATTTGATATCACAGTAATCTACCATAAACATATTTTATTATCTAGGACAGTTAAAAGTTCAGGCTTCACTAAGTTTTAATTTGTCTGATCACACTTGAATTAGATTCGACCATGGTATTATGTATCTTCACGGCGCAAACCTTGAAATTGCTAAATAAAATCTATAAATGACAGAAACTTCATGTTTGGTATAACTTTAGGTTGCTAGTAGTAAGCAAATAATTAAAATAACGCATACAAAGTTTTAGTCTATAAAAAGATACTACAATTAATGACAGGCATAAAGATACTATTAATAATGACAGGTGAAGTACTTGAACTCCAATCCTATTTTTTTATTTCTTTTCTTCTATATTTTTCATGATATACCTAACACTGTGTAACTGCTTCATTTTTTCAGATACATTCGGAAGTTCTTGTTCAATGCAATTTCCAGAGCTACTAAGAGGCAAGTGAACTCTACTCCACTGATATAGTGTTCGTTGCAACACTATACTGAAATCAATGTATCTACGCAGAGTACCTCTGTTGTTTTGCACTCAAAGCAGGAAAGGGTTGTGAAACCAACAGGCTTATGTAAACAGGGACGAGTGTTGCATTCACCAAACTGATTTCCATACCATTTAAATGTCTCAACTCTCAAGTAACCTAAGAAAATGCTCAAGAGGTCCAAACTAATGATTGGGCGAGTTTCGTGTTATATCCGAACCTGTGTGTTCAGTTGAAAAGAGATATTTCAATAATTTCAGGTCTGGTGATACTCCTATCTCCCTCTTTTTAATTGACAACAGCCTAATTAAAAAAAGACTCTACTTAGATATATAGCTAAACACTTGATACAAAGTCTTTAAGAGAGACGAACTAAAGCTTGTTCAATATTAAGGTTACTAAACAAGTAACTAGAGAGTCACCTTCCAAGACTCTGTTTCCATCCCCTCCCTCATCACAAGCTGGTTGACTTTTACCTCCATTCACCCAGAAGTCAACATCACCAATTGAGTGCACGATGCCATAGCACTGAAAGAAAATTTCTATAAAATCTTTGTTACTTAGCTACTAAGAATTTTCAAAAAATTTCAAGTGATTATATACTAAGAGAGAAAAGAGTCACCAGGCAATATAGTTCTCGAGATAGTTCTAATTATAATTCATTTACTCTTCTCTCTGTCTATTGAACAATTAGTTTGAGTAGTTTAAAACCATGGAAGCTCATGAGCACATTCCACAAAGACATATACAAAATAATTTAGTAAATATTGGTATGGTAAATTGGGGGAAAGTGTATCCGCTCCGATGGAGATCACCTTGATGTGGTGGAGTGTCTTGGCGTAATTCAACGAAGCAAGGGGCTGTACCAGATCAGATCATATCATACTAGACAAGCCCTTGTGGAGGATTCAGGCTAACAGTCCTTGGAAGGTTGAGGGCTCAGATATTTGAATCCTTGAAACTAGCTGGCTAGTCAGATGAACTCCTAGGATGGTCTCTGCCTCAGTCGATGGGACTAGAGGATGGTCAAGTGCAATCATGAGTCCATGACACCACCCAAGCTTTAAAATTAGGGAGACAAGGTATGCACCCGTCTTTGTGATACTGATACGTTAGGTGAACCGGTGAATGGAGCAGCAGTAAGGGCTTGCGATCTACATTTGGGCTCCTTTCGATGGCAACTCAGCACTTTTTTCCGACAGTATTCCAAATCCATACTGTGATCTTGGAGTAGCGCCCATGGTGCTTTGGGCAACTCTCCGAATGGTTAGCCATGGAAAGTGAAAAGCTCGCTGCAGGAAATAGACACACGAAGCCCAGATAGCCCCGAAGTGGCATGAGGGGGCTTATTTGAACCGTGATGCGGAGAGGTGATCTCTTTTTTGAAGAGCCCATATGCTTGACAGTTGCTGCCTCGAATTTGTCGAGAACGATGATCGGTCTGGAATTTTGAGTAATATGGAAACCCACGGAAAGTTCTATAAAAAAAAAACACGAAGGTTTCAAAAGGCCTGATGGCGAAGCCGATCCTTCGAGATCTGAAGTAACTCAGCGCTGGAAGACCAGCGTGGCGAAAGCCGCTAAGATCGCTCAATTAAGGAATGATGCTTCGGCTTCTGACCCTGGGGTGGCCGGAATCCTGTGAAGAATTCAGGCCAGAAGAAACGTTTGAGGAAACTGATGGTATGGGCCAAGAGGAATTTTGAACATTTAATAATTCAAACACCTACTGAGCTTTCCAACAGGAAGCGATCTTTAGGTTCCATTCCCGGCTCTTCCCAAAAGCCACCTCAAAAGATTCGGAAGGACTAAGGTCTTTCTGAAGCAGCTAAGAACATTTTTTCATTGTATGTGGGGCCATTACTGAGGTAATGCCGAGCGACACTTTCGCCGAAAAATATGATCATTTAAAAAGGTAAAATTTATCATCTCATTTGTCCAGATGAAATTACATATAGATGAACTTACATATAAGTGTATAAATTACTTTTTTTATTAACCCATATAATGTTATTGCTGCATTATTTGTTCATTAACTGTATGTTTATTTTATTTTCTGTGTACAATTATCAGTTACATAAGAAAAAGATTTTTTTTTGTGTTGGTCTCACTATATTTTAATCCTTCTGTACACATTGTAGAATCAGTCTGCTACTGTGAGTCACTCGAGAAGCTTTCACTGACCCACAAAAAATCTAACCAACTTTAAATTCGTATATTTCAACAACTATTGAAGGTACAGATAAATCAAATTTATTTCTAGGTTTTAAGAAAATTCATATAACTAGTCCTTTTAAAAGATATTGACGATATGGAGAATGCAGACGTTAAACCCCTACCAAATTTATTTTAAAAACTATGATAATGGGACTAAGAACAACCTTTATATGGCATTAAAACCAGACAATTAATTACCGTTTAATTTATAGTTAATAAAAAATTTGATCAATTTTAAATACTCATTTAACACAGGATGTTCAATAAGCTTCAATTTTTGTAGTAAACCTTAGGGCTGATCCACACCATCGCTCTGGTCACGCTCCGCTCTCGCTCCAGTCTCATCCTTGTGCATACACATGTTCGGTCCGGTCACGGTCCGCTCTCGCTCCCGTCCCTTCCGTATCATCTGATTTTGCAGTGATTATCATTGCACTCAATTGATGGTGAACAGGACGAGAGAAAACAAAAAAGTAGATATTTTGAGTTCATCCTATGCTAAAAGATAGGAAGTGTGAAGGATATCTACTCGTTTTATTCTCATCTAATATAGATGACAAAACTAAATTTTTCTATTATTTTCGCAGCAATATCGACTGATTTCGCTTCATAATTTGTTGATCTATTGTTAGCGCAGCCCTCAACCGATAGCGCAACCAACGATTGATTGCTGCATGTTCGAGTGATAAAGTATGTATTTAGTTTAAGCATCTAAATGGTATATTTAATAAGGATACCATCAACCGATTGTTGCGCGTTCGATTGATATGGATTTCTATAATTTCTATATCTAATTGTTACATTTCATAGGGAAATCATCAATCGATTGATTGATGGCTACTCTATGAAATATAACAATTTTTTTGTTTAAAAAGACAATATCTTTCCATTAAAATCAAGACAATTAAATGCATAAACTAAAAAACTCCCTATCATTCAAACGCGCAACAATCGATAGATAGTTGCGCCATCGGTCGATGGCTGCAATTACGATTGATCAATAGATTGCGCGGCGAAATCGGTCAATATTTCAGATCAGTCAAATGCGCGTGACATATATATGTGTAGTAAAATTCAAGAAAAAGCACACAAATAATAAAACTGGACCGCGACTGGAGCGTTGCTAATCCACACTGGCAGTGCCGCTCCGCTCACGCTCCGATCACGGTCCAGTCAAAATATCTTTGGATTGGATCGTGACTGGAGCGTGACCTGACCGGCACTGCCAGTGTGGATGCTCTACGTGGAATGCACTAAAGAATATTGGACCGGACCGTGACTGGAGCGATGGTGTGGATTAGCCCTTAGTCTGCTAAAAAATTGTCATATTTTCGGCGAATGTGTTTTCAGCGAATAGACATAGAACCCATTACTGGTGATGCTCCACTCGCTCTAGATGAGTTTGTGCAAAATAAAATGACTCAATAAGAGAGTACTTGATCGAGCACCCAAAGAACCTGAATAGCCCGTCCAAGCAGAGAGTTTTACTCACCACAATGGTCAACTAAAGGTTATCTGCTCGGAAGAACATCCTCTCAGATGGGTGAAGGACGAAGTAAAGAAGCTGGTTCCAGGAATGGGATCCCATTAGGGTTTTTCGATTATGGGTCCAGGAGACTTGCCTACAACTAAGAGATTTACCACGTTGGTTTCGCTGGACGTGGCCGAGAGCAGGAAGGACATCCTTCAGCTCTTGGAGGCGTCCAACACGAAACTGAATGTGGCAGATCTGTATCTCACCACTGAGGTGCCTCCATCTGGCCAGGGTCATATGATTGGACGTATCTCCATCTTTGCTGTTGAAGAGGACACATTTCAACAGTTAAAAGCTCTGCAGATGCTGACATTCAGAGGCATGGGCACTGGACAGGCTGGAATTCACACACCGAACGCCATGAACTCCATCCCTTGCACTCAAAGCCCCAGCCAACAGTGAAGGGAGGGAGGGGGGGGGGGGGGCTACTTCTGGTATGGTAAATTCCACTTTACTCGCAGACCCTTCTGTAGTTGATGGGGAATCTTTCGCCATTAGGGACCTGGATGGCTCTTCCACCGGCAAGCCGTCTGTTCTTATACTAGCAGCAGTCGTAGGTGAGGAAACTCATATCCAGGGCTACGACCTCTTCTACACCATGGTTGTTATTCATGGATGGTAATTAAACATACATGTAGGTGTTACAGTATCTCTGTTTAATTGCAGAAGAAGCTGGAACACGATGCAGCGTTCATGGCTCTTGACAACTTGCGAAGCAGAGCAGACACAGTAGCGTCTCCCTCCTCGAACGTAATGCTCTGTTCCTACTTACACTAACTATGATATGGTCATTGTTGTTATGGAATGTTCGTCTGTGTACATATCAGGTGACACAGATGACTTACAGCCCCCGATGATTGTTAGGTGATTCATCCAACATTGTGTGTATAATAAATTCATGCTCCTTTTAGAGTGTAATGCTATTATATATTACTTGGAATAGCTCGAATAATAAGGAAAGAGTATAAGCTCTATAGGACTACCTCATTCCAACAAATTTGGAGATAAGTAACCGTGGTCGCGAACCCACTTTTGTTGTACCGAACAGATGGAAAGCCCTCGACCTAAAGCTAGCTTCATTAAGCATAGCAGACGATTTATCTGACTAGCGGGTTGATAGTGCTCCCTCCTTGTCGGAACACAGAAGTATCCGCTTCAATTTTGTGGATTATAACTGCATCACGGCGAGTAGAAATAGTAAATGAGACGATTGGATACAATATGAATTAATCAGCCAAAATAATTTGATTGAGTGTATGTCAGGTGACATCTCACTGAGGAACTTTACAATGCCGCATTATCGTTTACCCACAGACTACTCTATATTTATCGGTATAGAGTAGTCTGTGGTTAACCTCTGCACTTATTTCCGCTGTGGACGAGACTTGAACACTTAGAGCTATAAGTTTCCGAAGGAAAATCAACCATTGGTGGACCATGGAACTGGCCGCATGGAAAAGAATACGAATCTATGATTCGTAGAGTTAAAAAGGAGTTCCTGGCCCAGGAAAACTGAGCAGCCTTCAGTTAAATCTACAAGCGAGATTTAAGACGAGTAGCAGGGTCTCCGACAACAAAGGGGAGGGTTCAACTATGGAATGTTTTACATATGGCTTCAAAACTTCATCTTACCCTGCAAATCTTAACAGGGCACATGAACATTAGATCCCATAACAGGATTGCTGTAAAATGTACCAATGAAACTTGTCAATTATGCGATCTTGGCCTAGAGACTGGAACTCGCATTGTTGAAGAATGCCTTTATCACAGAACTACGAACTATACTCAGGTTAGACCAGCTTCTCAAATTTTTCTACCTTTCTCGAAAAAATTGGGAGGCTGGAAAATTTCAACGACTACCCTCTAGTCGAGATGAGTTCAACGGGGATTCAGTACATTGGGCCCACTCACGGCCTGAATGCTCGCCCGCCCTCACAACGGCGAGGAGGAATACCCTCATTAACAATTATAAGATAGGTAACATTCGGATGGTAACTTTTCGAGTAAGCTATAGGCCTTTTTGTAAAAAAAGTTTTTATCACTTACCTCCATCTTACCCTATGCAAATAAAATGGAACATTATTTATTTAAAATGTTTTGTAATCAAATCAGTTTCAATTAATTTAATACTTTGTTCATCTAAATTCTAACGTAACGATTGAATAATATATTTAACGATGTTATATATTTAAGAGTTCTGCAATAGCTATTTAGAGAATTTATTCTCATCTTGTCAGTAATTTCTGGAGTTATAAAGCTAGCTTAATTAGCAAAATATACAGCTATTGCAACAAGAAGAAACAAACCTGGTAAGTCTGAATGATTGTTTCACATCCATGAGTATGAATGACATCCACAAATGCAGCATCAGATTTGTCAAGTCTTTCCTCTGGAATAGCGTGATTGAATCCCATTCCTGCTGGATCCAATCCTGATAGCGAGGTAACAAATTGATTGATTAGTTCTAGATTTTTTGCTGGATTTATAAATGTTTATAGCTACTTTTCGATTGCCTAAAATTAACACAAGTGTATAATTCCGTGTGAATTAAGACAAAAATTAAAAAAGAAACACCATGAAATTATCAGTGCTCATAATTCAATTTGGTAGCTATTCAAATATAATTATCTTAAAATGAAAGTGGAAAGATGGCAGAAATTGAAAAATCAAATCAAAAGGAAATAGATACAAGAACAAAAATTGAAGTTTACACAGAAATGAATTATCAGAAAATTGAAACAATGTTGCTAGTTACTCTCTCACTCTATTAGATACTTACCAGTGATTTTAGCAATTGAGCCATTTAAAAGTTTTCCAGCAAATCCTGACACATGAGCACCAAGAGAGTGGCCTATCAGATGCACTCTATCGTACTTCAAACCTCCATTGGCTGCCAAAAACTTCAGCACTTCAGCTACCTGAATGCAAGAAATGACATAAAACACCTCTGTTAATTTGAAATATACTGCAGTAGCTACATTTTTAACTTTTGTAAGAAAATTACTTGGCAATTATCCAGTATACCAAATACTAATTAGACAACAATCTTATTAATCATAACAATGAGCTGGGTAGCTATTAACAATAAAAAAAGGGTAAAGATTACAAAACAGCGGACTTGATTGAAATTGTTCTACCATGAGACAAAATATAGCATTGCTATGAATAATTGTCAACAAATTTTATTCACTGAAAATATTTAGGTTTCTATGGAATTTTTTTTTACCAAACATAGAGTTCATTTATCCAATACTTGAATCATCTTGTATCAAAAAATTCCCTAAAAATCTACAATAACAATATTATTCTCCATGAATTTGATGCAACAAATTCATTCAAGTGAGCCATAATGAGACGATGACAAGCACCCACCTCCTTACCCACAATGGGCACTCTACTTTGCACCACATAGTAACTCAGGCTCAGAGAACCACTGTCCCAGCTGATTGCAATCACATTGCAGTCTTCGTGGCTTAATAGCGCTATAGAAAGAAGTTAAAGATCATATCTGAACAATAAGAATCACATTCAAGAAGTTTCACATCATTTTACAAAATGAACACACCATCTTTCAAGGATATAACCCAGTTATAGAGTGCAGATGAGAGGAAGCCATGAGTGATGACGTAAGTTGTTCTGAATGGAGAAAAAGAACCTATTCCAAATGGAGTCCTGTTGTCTGCAGTTATTGGCAGTTCTTCAGCTACTATTTGAGCCTCTCTGTTTGAATATTAGAACAAATAAATAACTAGAGGACTAAGAGGAGTAAATGCATCTGATATACCACATGAATAGTAAGCCATTGAATGCAATAAATAGCCTGGCAAAATAAATAAACACTGCAATTTTAGAATAGTATTAGTATAGATTAGCTAATTAAATTTCAGAATTTTCTAATCAGTTGCTTATTTTCAATCACCTGTAAGTAATGGTATTATTGCCTTGATATTTGATAAAATGGAATGACTGTGTATATTTTCCTTAAATAACTTAGGAATAGGTCATAAAAAAATGAGGAAAAATAGCAAAAAGCATTGTATGCCACATCCCATTTCAAAACACTTTGGAGCTAGCTAAAAAATAGAGTAATGTAACATAGCTACCAGATATTCGAAATATAATAATTCTACTAAAATAAGTAAATTAGTACCTTGTCCATAGGTAGATGTTGTTAATGTGACTGAATTGAAATGATCTATCTTGATTGGCCCAGTAGACACCTGAAAAGGGGAATAATCAAATCAATTGTATTCAAATTTACAGCTGCAATATTTCATTCTTAACGAATTTGGAATAACAAGAAAACTTTGATGGTTTAATTCATATCCTCACCTCCAATAAATATTGAAGTTATCACAACAGTCAGAGTGGTCAGAGTCAGTCCAATAATCAGCTTAGAGGACATTATTGGATTTGGACATGATTAATTTCATGAATGGATATGGCTGTCTATTCAACCAAAAAAAAAAATTGGCTAATATTATTGCAAGAGATCTGAAAAAATTTAAAAGAATGATTTATTCATAATCATAGCTTGAAAGTTTAAAACCCATTAGCATCAGGAGAGAAGGAGTGGGGACAATACCTTTTCCAGTTTCTAGCTCTAAATAGATCTATAATGATGTAGTCAACATCCTAACATTCTGTGACTTAAGGATTGCACAGAAAATGTTAAAAATGTCCCATATTTTGCAGACTGGGAATTTAGTTACCACACTCGCATTCCGTGGCATTCAGGTGTCACAGTTACATTTGGGCCCTACGTATATAATTCCATATGGTTTTTACAGGAGTATCTTTTGTGAGGGTGCTTGTAAACTCCTGAAATGATTGTTTCTTAGTCAGTTTGAATACTCTTTTAACAGTGGCTTCTGCTTTCCTAAGTTCTATTAAATTTTCTGTTGTAGGGTGCACATGGAATAAATTTTTCTGATGTCTGATTCTTACCATTTTTGCACAGTCTGCATTACACGAAGGCTTTGTATACTTAAGAATTGAAATGCTCTTGGTTTTCTTAAAAATATCAATGCTAGCATGAACAACAGTATTTTGAAACTGTTAAATGAATCATTAGGAGTTTGATCGTTTTCCTGCCTCTCACCCAATCTAGAAACTCCTTTTCCCTAAGATTTAGGGCTAAAGATCCACTTAGGTCTCTTTTCCATGGCACTTAAAACAGGTTGGAAATTGACCTCAATGGTGGTTGGGCAGTGGTCACTCCCCAAATCTTAAGCTAATCAGAGTGAACTTTTGGAAAACAATTCAACACTAACTTAACATAAATCAAGAGTAAAAAATTTTCTGGATGGAACATGATAATAAGTTGGGAGGTCAAGAGTAGTTAGAACACAGATAACAGGATTGTTTAGCAGACATTCTAAACTCCAATAGACTGAATTTCCATGAGTCCCTGTTGGTAGTGTCCAAGATCTATTTCAGACACACACATCATTTCTAACTAAGTTGCTAGATCTCCTCCAGCTCAAGCATCATGACATTTAAAAAATGCTTTATAATTTTTAAAACTAGGAAGTCTGCTAAGTTTTAACCATGCCTCACAGAGACATACAAGATGTGGTGTCTCTGCATATAATCTTGTTCTAAACTCACTTAGCTTAGTATTTAGACCAGTCTGTATTTGGTGCACAAAATTCCACTGACTTTTTGAAAATGCTGAAAAAATTCACCATAAATATCCAGTAATTTAGCTGATCCATAAACATTTTATCCATTTTTCCACCAAAACTCAATGGTAACATAGGAATGAATAACTAAAAATCTACCAACTTTGCCAGAATATTATTTTCAATGGAGAAACCATTTCATGGTTTCCATTTACCATGAAATACACTCTGGTATATAGACTGCGGCAATTCCAACTTATTATCTTTAGGTTCTCCATCATTTTCCTCTGTTCCACTGTTTTCTTATATTGTCCTGGGAATGAAATTGTTTTCTTTTGCTCTGTGGTTCCTAACAGGAATATATTCATTTCATTTTTCTCCGGAACAATGTTTTTTGGTTTATGTTTGGTTTTCTTTTCTGTTGCTTGGGAGGGAATTACTATTTGACTGTCTGAAGAACCTTCTGTATTTTCAGTGATTTGCTGGATATCCAATTTCCCCCCCATAACTTCTTTGACTGTTTTGAGTAAAGATGCAGGGCTAGATGTTTTTTGTTGCACAAGTTTAACAATTAGGATACTCAATTGCTCAAGCAGAGTTTTTGAAATTAGATTACCTAGGTTCTCATTACTGGTTACAGTTTGAATAGCAGCATCTACTTTGTTGGTTTGGTTATTTATTGTTGTGGGTAGTGGATACATGAATACTTGCTTGTCTGGGAGTGGGAAGTCTTACCATTGGTGTGCTTTGGGTCTATGTTTTGAGACTTGTCACCATCAACATATATGATGGAGACATTCTTGGTCTATAGTTGTCATGGTCGTTTGGTGCCTTTAAACTGAGAAGTGCTTGTTCATATGACAAACCATCATATGCTCTCTTTTTCTCTACTTCTTTTGCTATTTTGATTTTAGTACACCATACAAAGTTTGCAGTATGATTTTCATTGCAGTTTCTGCTCTCGACTCCAGGCTCTTGAGGGAGGTTGAGTTACGGGCATTCAGAAGTTTTATGACTACCTGCGCATGTTGCGCACACTGTTTTGCTTCGGTAAATATAGGCATTGTGGCCAAACTTTTGACAATTATAGCATTGCCATGGGTGCCCCACAAATGAGCTCACTCTGAATTTTTGATAATAGATAATTATCTCATTTGATAAGGTTCTGCCACTAAATGTGAGTTTGATTGATAGTGTGGGCGCTTTGTCTTTTCCTTTGAAAATGCGCTGGATGTTTTCAAGGTTGGGATGAAACTGAGATATCTCTTCTTTGATAATCTCTAGTGGCATATCAACAACAATGGGGCCTATAACCCCTCTACTGGTTTGCTTTTCTGATGGAACTCTGCATCCAATGAGTCTGCATGATACTTTGAAATCGTTTAGTTGATTTAACTTTAGTATTTTGTTTAATTCTTCCTCATACCATTTCTTAAGTAGCACAACAAGAATATTATTTTCTGATATTCTTTGTAACATTAATTATACCTATTGCCCTTGTCAAATTCTGAATTAAAATTATCATATAGACTCTTTGTTTACTATTAAGTCATTTCAACTGCCAAGTAATAAAACATGTCCAAACTCGCCATTTTAATGGCGAGTTTTTGACAGTTATTATGAGTCCTTCAATTGCAAATGGTGAGAAATATCTAATTAGATCATTTTACAGAGAAATTTGGTTATTTTTGGAGAGAGCTGGAAAGACAAATGGAGAGTTTACCATGTTTTCAGACCTAGTTTCAGAGAATGTTCATTGAGTCACCAATATATTTTTTATTTCAAAAATAAGTCAACAAAAACTAGTAATGCAGTCGCCAGTCATTAAAATTTAATTCCAATTTTGAAAGTCGACAGTCCTCAAAACCTATATTATTATACCTACCTAATTATGATACCTAATTCTCCATCATATGCTATTATCAAAAGTAAACATAACTTAACCCTTTAGCAAGCCATTTTTTTTTGTTTTTCTGACTTTGAATAAAATATTTGATAACTTTTTTTTGAGTTAAGACATCAGTGACGATATGTATAAAAATCATTAGATCAATTTTTTTTTAATTTATAAAAAAAATGAAGAGAACACATATGGCCAGTTGGTCCCATGGGACTCCCGGACTACTATCTGAAAGGAGACACGAGTGTCCACCTGGTCGCTAAAGGGTTAATAATATAATTGAGAGCGTAAAAGTCAATCAGAGAGAGGTACACAACTGATACCAGCCAATCACAGAGAGGCATACTTTCTTTCATAGTTATTCATTTTTTTTCCAATAATTAGCCAGAGAGCATCAAATTAAAATGACAAGTAGTGACAACATCATTCACAACAAAAGATTGCAATCTTTTACAGAAAACTGATATACATAATACATCAAGCCATATCAAAACAAAATGGCGGCTTTGTTTACATTGCAACAAAGATGCTTTCCGCCGTTCATACATGATTCTTGAGTCACCAGTTTTAATTTTAAATCTAATTAAAGTGCTCATTAGTCATCTATATATGGGAAAGATACTTATTTTCACAAATTTTAAGTAGACAATTAATTGACGACTTGGTACATACTCTTAAACTAGGGTTTCAGAGGCTTGAAAATGAGCCAAAATTTCAAAAACTCTGAGCCAAGCCAATTTTGCTCATTACTTGAATTCAAAATTTTAAGCCAATTAGACATATCTGAGTTTTGACCACCATGTTTCAAAGGTGGCAGGAAAGTCACCAGTTTAGTGAGAAAATGGATCCAAGTCGCCACATTTAAGGTACTTTGAAGAAGAAATTTGACTTCCTAGTGAAGATTTTACACTTGTAAACATCCTTATGCTTCATGTCTGATGCATGTGCATCTTCTTGGAGGCTTGGACTAATTTGTGAGTGATTTACTTGTTATTTACCTGTTTTTCAACTTTTTTAACCCCTCGAAAGTCGTCAATATACTGGCGACTTTGTCCACACTTTATAACATGGTTTGACCATTTGAAATCTAACTAAGCCAATTAGTTGGCTATAACTGACATACTCTTTAACATGGAGAGTTTAGTATTTTACTTGGATCATTTGAGAAGAATCTTTGGTAAACTCCTAGGTTCACGCAGGTAAATTACGGCCCTTTCATTTTCAATTGCGGCCCTCTGAGCCTCTCAAGTGAGTCTAAAACATTCTGAACCGAAATTTCATAGCTGTGCATGCTATTATTTATTAATTTAAGTTTTTAACGTGAGTTTTGAAGCTATGATGTTTCTGTTGTCAGAGGCCGCAGTTTGTTAGTGTGCCGCAATTTACAAATTACCTGCTTGACCCTAGTCCAGTCTGTATTTCATGGTAAATTCCACCGACATGTCGGTGGAATTTTTCCCCTTTGAAAATAATATTCTGACAGAGTTGGTGGATTTTTAGCTATTTATTCCTATGTTACCACTAATTTTCGGTGAATAAATTGGGAAAATGTTGGTGGATTAGCCAAATTACTGGAAATTTATGGTGGATTTTTTAAGCTTTTTGAAAAAGTCAGTGGGATATGGTGCACCAAATACAGACTGGACCCTAGTTTAGTTGACACTTGGATAGGGTCGTTTTAGTAAATAGAGAATACTAAATATAATTTTACCAGTGAAATTCTAAGAAAAAGTTCCTGGTAGAAAATTAAATATTGGATTTTGTTTAGGTAGTGGAATTTCCAATAAGGTCCTGCATTCATATGGGGTACATATAATCACCGAAACGGACGAATTGTGGTCCAAAACGGACCAATTGTGGTCCAAAACGGATCAATTGTGGTCCAAAACGGACAGATTGGGGTCCAAAACGGACCAAGCTAAGTAGTTCATAAAAAACACTTAAATAGTTAGTACTATATAATGGAGAATAATAATAATATTTAGAAAGAGTTATTTAGATACGTATCTAAAAGCTGAGCGGCGGACACCAGTACGGCGCACCACTGTACAAGTGTACATTCTATTAGATATGTAATTTGAATACAGAACAGATAATAAAGCATGTCCAAACTCACCATTTTAATGGCGAGTTTTTGACAGTTATTTTAAGCCCTTCAATTGCAAATGGCGAGAAATATCTAATTTTCTCCTATACTACGATGTTATTTTTGAGAGAGTTTATGATCACTTGATCAGTTCGGAGAGAAGTTTTGTGATTTTTGGAGAGAGCTGGAGAGACAAATGGAGAGTTTATAAGACATATATACTATTTTACTTGGAATACAGATTAATGATAAATGGAGTGAATTTGATAGGTAATTGTCGTATCAAATTTATGTCTGACGCCTGACGGTACCTGAATCCAATGTTTATACTAGACAGTTTAATTATTTGATTGAGATGTTTAATTAATTAATTTGGAATATAAAATAAAATTTATCATAGAAAACTGTAATTGTAATTTTATGGGGTAACTATTGTAACTTTCATTCTGAGGCATGATATAACTACTCTACAAGGTATGCTCGCAAAAGAGACGAAATTGAGTTTCTTCTGGGCAGCCCCCCCTCGTGAAGTCATAGAGGATGGTATTGTGTAGTGAATTTTTGTCATTTGTATAGCAAATCCATTTTGAAAGTATCAATTATCATAGTTTCTTTTTATTTATTTAGGTAATATTAAGCAATCAGAAAACTGGTAAATAAAATTTAATAAACATAAATATTAATAAATAAACATTAATTAATTGAATTATTTTTCCTTTGGTTCAAAATTTATGTTTTTTATAATAAATAGTCTCAGGGAATTTTTCAAGTTATTAGACATGATTTGGTACAATTATAAACATATGGGGATTAATGAAACGAAGAAATAACAGCTCTCAAATGTATTTCAACTTGACGAAATCAGTGTGCGTGACAAACTAACTAACTAACAAACAAAGAACGCAATACCATAATAGAAAACTTCCTTGAAGAAAACTTATCAGGGGTGACCCAAGAAAATATAAGACATGAATTAAAGTTAATTCTAATAGAATTAATAACACCGTGAATTAATATATTTTACATGTCATAAATTTTTAAAGGTAGATCACATAAATATAACTTTAGTGGTCCTTTTCCTTGAAATAGCATGGTTATCATACCATGCTAGGGTCACGCATCATCGACGCATGTAAATTGCGGCCCTCTACAGAGAGTCTCTAAAACATTCTGAATCGAAATACATTAAAATGTTCAATGTTGAATAACTATCAAGTATCAAAAGAAGTACAGTGCATGCTATAACTTATCAATTTAAATTTTAAACGAGTGTTTTGAAGCTATGATATTCTGTTGTTAGAGGCCGAAGTTAGTTGACCTGTTTGACCCTATATTGCCATAACAAATACATGTAAATATATGAAATAAAAATAATTGTAACTTGTAAGTAGGTAAATAAGTATTCTAGACTCTAGAGAAAATAAGATGACATATTCGTAATTCTCGTAAAATTCTTTTTAAGAATGTCATGAAAATGGTATGTAGTTAGTAAGCTGTATTTATCTATCATTGAATTCTTTGAATATAAACAAAATAGCATGGTAAAGCCTCACTTCTATGACGTCACAAAATACTCCCGCACGGTTGTGGTGGTTTGGGGAGAAGTTGAGAACCTGCGCGCGAGCATACCTGTTAAAAGTTATTATATCATGATTCTGAGGTGTAAATAAAACTTATCAGTTAGCCATTAGGTAGATGTATCAGGGGTCGTGCCGCCCACACCCCCCCCCCCCCTGCCAGGTGATTAAACAATCGTGAAGTGTGCAGAACAACAAACTAGCAGATAAAACAAACTACATAACAGTTTTTCACATTGAGGTCATTAATAGAAAGTGGTGCGCCGTATTGTAGTGCGCCGCTCAGCTATTAGATACTGTTGGTTATTTAACTGATAATAGCTATTAGCTACCTAGGTACCTACTTATGTTGAAAAAAAAACAATAGCTACTTTGAATGCTCATATCCTATAAGCCGGAAATTATTCCTCAAAAAATAATTCAAAGGTCCCCTCGCCTCAAAATTTTTTCGGCCCGATTAGATCCGGCTTGGTCCCCATTCGATCCGTTTTGAACCCCAATCTGTCCGTTTTGGACCACAATTGATCCGTTTTGGTCCCCAATCGGTCCGTTTTGGTCATCAATCGGTCCGATTCCGTCCGATTCGGTGATTCTATACACCGCATTCATATGTGGTTACCTCACCCGCATTCGGGTGTCACAGATACATTTGGCCAGTAACGGGTGGAAGTTGGAACCAAAGATTTCCATTCCTAACTAGGTAGTTACTGTTGAAATTTTAGTTAAATGTATTACACACTCGTTATATGTTTAATATTAATTTCCTGTTAGACTAGCTCAGCTATATTAAATTACCTATTGTTTCAATAACCATGTATTACTTTTAATGAGAAACGGACATAAGGTCTAAAGTCGATCACACTTCCGTCGAGGGTTAAATACCCCTGCTTGTAGTTTCTGAAGGTAGTCTGTCTTTAACATTACTCAGAGAGAGATATGATTCACTCATCTCTCTATATAGACTTCTAATTGTATAACATATTTACTCCTTAAATAAACTCTATGTCTTAACGTTGTTAACCCACTGTTATTTAACCTAATTCTAACAGGTTATGGGCCCAGAGAACGATAAGAGTTTATAAATCAAATTATATTTAAACAAATTAGAAGTTTATAACAGTAATAAAAACGAAGTGCTGTGAAAAAGTGTTAACCTATATGAAACATATCAATCAAAACGCTTGCGTAAGCATATCGTGTTAACGCGCTAATGAGGTCAATTATAATGATTGCTCTAGCGAAAAATGCACTTGTGTTATAATATAATTATTTAGTATTTGTGCGGAAGAGGTGTCAAGAGAGGTCACAAATTACCTTTAAATCTGTGACCTTATCCTTTGGTAAACAGTCTTTCAACAAAAGGTTCTTGCGAACTAAGACTTGTGTTGCTGTTCCAATTAAATATTAATAATTATATTCAGTGAAGTTATTCTTATGAATTAGAATAATTTTAAAACATCAAATTCAGTTAAACAGTAAATCAATTTAACTGCTGTGGGTGTTTATGTTTGTTAAAGTATTGAATGATAATAAATACTTTCAACAAAAGGTTCTTGCGAACTAAGACTTGGGTTGCTGTTCCAATTGAATATTAATAATTATATTCAGTTATTCTTATGAATTAGAATAATGTTAAAACATCAATTCAGTTAAACAGTAAATCAATTTAATTGCATTGGTTGTTTATGTTTGTTAAGTATTGAACGATAATAAATACTTTGAAAACATGTCTTCAAATAAGTTACAGGGGATTGTTCCCCTAGACGGAAATAATTACCCTACATGGAGGATACAAATGAAGATGTATCTCTTACGAGAGAAACTGATGGATTTTGCGGATGGATCTAAACCAGTTCCAATTGATTCAGCTTCAACTGAGGCGAAGAATGCCTATGCTAATAATTATAATAAGGCTCTGGCAGATATAGTACTATCTATTTCACCGGATCAATTGTACTTAGTTGGACAACCGACGGATCCACACGCTGTCTGGACTACCCTTCAAGAAACGTTTCAGAAAAACACGTGGGCTAACAAATTTCGTCTGAAGAAAAAGCTCTACAATCTAAAATTGAAGTCTCCTGAACTACTCGACTTTCATTTGAAGGAACTAACTGAAGTTTTTCAAGAGCTTGCCTTGTTAAATCAAGTGATCAGTGAAGAGGATAAAGTGATTTGTCTTCTGTCATCACTCCCAGGGCCGTTTGAAGTGCTTGTCACTGCACTTGAAGCTCAGACAGACATCCCTAACTGGATTACCGTAGCTGACACACTCCGGAGAGAAGCTGAAAAGTTGAGTATTAAAACCAATAATGCATTAGCATTATCAAATACTCAGAATTATGCTGGAGTAAACAAACAGTCCATCATTTGCCATTTCTGCAATAAGATGGGACACCTGAAAAAAGACTGCTTTAAATTTAAAAGGTCTTCTCAAACTAACAGAACTAAAAACCAGCCAAATGTTGTAAATGTAAGTCATATAGAACTAAATCACACAATGTATGCTAATGATATCGCTCTTTGTAACAAATATGCCGACAGTAATATTTGGATAATAGATTCAGGCTCTTCATCACACATGAGTGGTGATAAAAATTTATGTAAAGATTTTGCAAATATTAGCAAACCTATCAATGTTAAAGTAGGAAATGGAGATGTCTTACAAGCTATTTCACTAGGAAATGTTTCTGTTATTGTGAATATACCAGGTGGTGGAAGTAGAACATATAAAATAAATGATGTACTATATGTGCCAAATCTAGCTTTTAATCTACTATCAGTGTCTAAAATGACAAGTAATAATAAATCTATTATTTTTGAAGATGATAAATGTAAAATTTTGAACGAAAATAAAGAGTTAATGGCTGAGGCTAACTGTGTTGGTAAACTCTATTATCTTAATACTTTAGTTCATAAAGCTGCAGTAACTGTAGATCAAAATGAAGTAAACTTTCTATGGAACAGAAGGCTCGGTCATATAGGTAAAGATAACTTGACTAAAATGATCCGAACTAAATCAGTTAATGGTCTGGATAGTAAATTAAAAGCTATAGAAGGTGTGTGTGAACACTGCTGTAATGGGAAAATGCATAAAATACCTTTTTCTACAAGCATTAAGAAAAATTGTAAACCTCTTGATTTAATCCACACCGATGTCTATGGGAAAATTACTCCCACTTCCAGGGGTAATAATTCATATTTTCTGACCTTTATTGATCATGCTACTCGATACTCCTGGATATATGTTATTGCACATAAGAGTGATGTGTTTCAGAAGTTTTTGGAATGGAAAGCTATGGTTGAAAATATTTATGAAAGGAAAATTAAAACCTTGCAGTCAGATAATGGAGGAGAATATACCTCAAATAAGTTTGAATCATATTTACGAAATGAAGGTATAATTCACCAGAAATCCATTCCTAAAACTCCTGAACAAAATGGGTTAGCTGAAAGATTTAATAGAACTATTATGGAAAAAGTTAGATGTATGTTATCTGATTCAGGAATTGATAAGGAATTCTGGGGTGAAGCACTATATACTGCAAATTATCTAAATAATAGATGCATTAATTCATTTTTAGTAAATAAAACTCCATATGAAGCTTTAAATCTTAGAAAACCCAACATCGGCCATATAAAAGTTTTTGGATGCACAGGGTACGCACATATTTCTCGAGAGGAAAGATCAAAGTTAGAAAATAAAGCTACCAAATGTCTGTTTATTGGCTATGGCACAGTTACTAAAGGGTATAAGATGTATGATGTTGAATCTAAAAGAATCTTCTTTTCCAGGAATGTAACCTTTGATGAATCAATTTCATCTAAGATTGAGAGCCCTCAACTGAGTGAGACTCCTACCTCTCCACTGGTGTTCCATTCAGAAGATTCAGAACCTGCTGGACCTGAGAATCAACCTCCTGACGATAACCCTCCAATAATCCTCCCTGAGGCGCAACCTGTACCAGCTATCAGTCCTAATGAGGATCCTAGACGATCGTCTAGAATTCGTCGAGCTCCTATTAGATATGGTAGTTGGGAGTATGATCATGTTGAGGAGGAGGAGGAGGGTTTATTAGTCAATGGGAATATCAATATCGAACCTAGGTCGGTATCTGAGGCTCTTAATAGCGGTTCTGAATCCTCTAAATGGAAACATGCCATGGAGAGGGAATTAAATGCTTTTGAGAAACATAAAGTTTTTGAACTCGTAAAACCTACCTCAGATTTAAATATAATTAAATCTAAATGGGTGTTTAAAAGAAAAAAGGGATCTGATGGTAGAGTGGTTTCATATAAAGCTAGATTAGTCGCTCAGGGTTTTTTACAGAGACCTGGAATCGACTATGATGAAATTTTTGCTCCTGTAGTGAGATTTGAATCGGTGCGAACCATGTTATCTTTAGCAGCTAACCAAAAATTATTTGTACATCACTTGGATGTCAATTCTGCTTTTTTGAATGGGGATCTTAAAGAAAATGTTTATATTAGACAGCCTCCTGGCTATGCTATTCCAGGAAAAGAAGATTTAGTATGTAAACTTAATAAATCTATGTATGGATTAAAACAATCACCCAAATGTTGGAATGATGCGTTGGATGCATATCTTAAATCCTTAGGCTTTATTCAGTCCTCTTGTGACTCTTGTATATATGTTAAATTAATAAATAACTCTCCATGCTTCATTTCTGTGTATGTAGATGATATTATTGTAGCATGTAAGAACTATGATGATCTGACTAAAATCAAGATTGATTTAAGTGCTAAATTTGAGATGAAAGACTTAGGAAAATTATCCTATTTCTTAGGCATAAAAATCGTACAAGACGAAAATAAAATAGCCCTAAATCAATCTTTATTTGTCAACGAGTTATTAGATAGATTTGAATTCAATAATTGCAAACCTATTTCAACCCCTGCTGATGTTAATTCCCATTTGGAACCAACTACTGATGAGTGTGAACTAGTAGACAAAACTAAATATCAATCAGCTGTAGGTGCCTTACTGTATCTATCTACTAAAACTAGACCTGACATAACTTATGCAGTTGGAAATGTCTCTAAATTTTGTTCCAATCCAAACACTAAGCACTGGTCTGCAATTAAGAGAATATTTAGATACCTAAAAGGCACACCGGATCTTGGCATTACATATGGTAATGAAGATTCTGAGTTGATAGGTTATTCTGATGCCGACTGGGCAGGAAACAGAGTTGATAGGAAAAGTACTTCTGGCCAATGCTTTACGTTAAATAATTCCATTGTTTCTTGGCGCTCTGTGAAACAGTCATGTGTTGCTTTATCAACAGCTGAAGCTGAATATGTTTCCCTCTCTGGAGCCTCCCAAGAAGCTGTATTTCTAAATAAATTACTATTAGATCTTAAAGTACCAAATAAGAATCCTATAGTTTTGTTTGAGGATAATCAGTCAGCTATTTGTATTGCTAAAAATGCAAAAAATCATCCTAGATCGAAACACATTGATATTAAATTTCATTACATTAGAGATCTTGTTGCTTCAAACACAATTAAACTTGTGTATTGCCCCAGCGAAACTATGCTCGCTGACATATTCACTAAACCGTTGCCTATTGATAGATTTACCAAATTAGTTGAATTAATAGGCATGAAAAATATATAATGTCGTGTGAGGAGGAGTGTTGAAATTTTAGTTAAATGTATTACACACTCGTTATATGTTTAATATTAATTTCCTGTTAGACTAGCTCAGCTAT
Source organism: Caprella mutica (assembly GCA_947561585.1). Lineage (NCBI taxonomy): Eukaryota > Metazoa > Arthropoda > Malacostraca > Amphipoda > Caprellidae > Caprella > Caprella mutica. The sequence goes on along the minus strand of CANNZV010001289.1, from coordinate 139,523 downwards.
ATTAAATTACCTATTGTTTCAATAACCATGTATTACTTTTAATGAGAAACGGACATAAGGTCTAAAGTCGATCACACTTCCGTCGAGGGTTAAATACCCCTGCTTGTAGTTACTGAAGGTAGTCTGTCTTTAACATTACTCAGAGAGAGATATGATTCACTCATCTCTCTATATAGACTTCTAATTGTATAACATATTTACTCCTTAAATAAACTCTATGTCTTAACGTTGTTAACCCACTGTTATTTAACCTAATTCTAACAGTTACTTGTTAGGAACTTAGGAGGTGCACGGAATATTCCTCTGAGGGAAATTCCGAGTAAGGTACTGCGCTCTAATGTGGTTACCTCACCCGCAAACGGGTGTCACAGGTACATTTGGCCTCTAACTTTTTTATTTGAGCAGCTATGAAGTTTAAACTTATACAATATTTGAACTATATCAATACCGATAATATTCTGTGAGAAAATATCGTCAATTAATTGAAATTTGAATTAATAAAGATCATTTATATTTCACGAAAATCGTATGCTAACTGTAACATTTCCGGCTTTTAGAATTGTGTTATGCAGATTTTGATCCGCTTTTTTTTCACCGCACTGAGAAGATGTGTGCAGCTCCTGAAAAAAGATAAGTACATTTTGCTTTTTCTTTTGAATCTTGGTGTACGTAGCTGGTCGGGTCTGTTGCAAGATAAGATTTAATTACTAGTTTAGATTTTTCATAAGATAACTGTCACAGAAATATGGGACTATTTGATTCACCACCGAAAAGTTCGGGGGGAGGAGGAGGCAGAGGTCGGAATGTGGGAGACTCTAGAGAAACCAGTGGGACTAGGAATATGGGAGGTACTAATAGAATTGGGGGAGGGCAAGAGAGTGATTCTGGCTGTGGTGGGTGTGAGAAATTGGTTGGAGATAAAGACAGTGGTGTTCAATGTGATATATGCATGAAGTGGTTCCATATAAGATGTGGTAAATTGGGCAGTGAGGCTTATGAGGCTATTGGAAAAACTGGAGGACTTGACTGGTTTTGTCCATCTTGCAAAAAGCTGGCAAAAAATGGTAGAGAAAGCATCATGCAGCTTTCTAATGAAAATAAAGAACTGAAAGAGGAAAATAAAATATTAAAAGAAAGACTGGCAGTAATAGAGAACAAGATGCAAGAAATCAAAGAGGAAATTAAGCAGGAAGTCATAACTGAAGTAAATAGCTTTAAATTAATATTGGATGAAATGAAAGAAAAAGAAGATAGGAAATTAAGAGAATGTAATCTGGTATTGTATCAAGTAAGAGAGTCTAATAAAGTGAATGGGAAGGAGAGGGAGGCAGATGATAGATCTGCATGCGAGAAAATATTCACAGAGGGAATTGGAGAAAGGGACTTCAACATACGAGGCATATATAGGCTAGGTAAGAAAGTAGATTCTGAGAGAAATATATCCTCTAAACCGAGACCATTGCTTGTCAAGCTAGAAAATAGTGAACAAAAATGGCAAACTCTGAGAAATGCCAAAAAGTTAGGAAGAGCTACAACTGAGATGAAGAAATGTATAGTAACACCAGACTTGACACTGAAGGAAAGGGAATTAGATAGGAAACTGAGAGGTGAATTAAAGGTTAAAAGGGATAGAGGTGAAAATGACTGGGTGATTCGCAGTGGAAAGTTGGTTAAACGAAATTTTTAAGTGGGGTCAGTGGATCCGACAGTCAAAATGTAAGCCTTAGTATATTCCATGTAAATATTAGGTCAATAAATCAAATAAAAATGGTTGAATTAATTAAATCTGTTGAATCAGAAAACACATCTGACAAACTAAATGTAATTTGTATATCTGAAACCCATGAAAAATTTGATAGGGTGGAGGTTCCTCTTGGATATAGATGTGCAACTAGGAGGAGAGACATGCTTGACAAAAAAGGTGGAGGGTTAATGATTTTATGTGATGAACGAGTAGGTATTAATGAGGTACCTACTAGCAGTCCTGATTTACTGAGAGCAACCATTGAGGTGGAGAAACAGCCCATAGACTTGATACTGGTATATATGGATGTAACCTGTAATGAAAGAAATGCATTAATCAGACAGGAACTGGATCAGATAGTCTTGGATGCTGAAGATAATTGCAAGATGACTATTTTAGGAGATTTTAATGGGCATTTGGGTTATATTGGAAGTCAGAGATTAGATGTAAATGGGAGATATGTCATTAACTTAATGGAGAGAAATAATCTGATATTGCTAAACTCTGATGACAAGTGTACTGGAGAGGTCACTAGGGAGGAAAATGGAAATACTAGTTCGATCGATTTTATTATTGTAAATTGCCCTATGTATGACATGTTTGTTTCTATGAATATTGATGAAAATAAACGAGAGTTTGACCTCTCTGATCACTGTCTCATGGAGGCAGTATTTGAATTCCCTTCTAAAAATAATAAAAGCCGGATTAAAGATGTGAAACAAGTAGAATACTACAGCACAAATGAGCGTTTTAAGGGACTTTTTATTTCAGCCTTGGAGGATGAGATGGATGAAGTTGATGGTGAGTGGAACATGATAAAATTTGAGAAAGCTTTGAAAAAGACTGCAGATACTACCCTCAGGAGGCAGTATTTAGAGAGAGTGGATTTAAGGTCAAAGAAAGTAGACCCTCCGTGGTTTACCAGAGAAATAGAGGAGAACATTAAACTAAGGAAGAAATATAATAGACATAGAAGAAATGCACAAAATGGGGAGGTGATGCTTTTTTGGAGGAGGTGCTATTTAGAACAGAAAGAGATTGTAATGTCAATGGTTAAAACTGCTAAAACAAATTATGAATTAAAAATTACTGATGAAATCAGGCAGAATGTTAACTCTAAAAAAAAATGGCAGTATATTAATAAGCTAAGAAAAAAGGATGATAATGATAATAATAGGAATGCATTGTATGATGAGGAGGGAGTTGAAGTTGTGGAAGAAGGTGAGATTGCCCGAAATCTAATGAGATACTGGATGGAAATCTATCAGCAGCATGAGCCATCAATTGAAGATTGCTGGAATCCACAATTAAGACAAGAATATATTGCCAGCTTGCTGGTGGACCCACCAAGTAGAAATGATTTCAACTGTTTTTCCCCTGTAAATAGAGTATGGGAGAACTTGTATGGGAGAATTGGAAATGATGGAAATAGGGTTAATAATGAGATGGGAACTAGAGATGGTAGTAGGATAGTGGGAATAGAAAAAATGGAGGTGGTGACTTTCACAATGGAAGAAGTTAGGAAACAAATAAAAAATATGAAAATGGGAAAACAAGCTGGTCTAGATGGGATTAAAACAGAAATATTTAGGTGGCTAAGTGAAAGTCAAATTTGTATGGAGAGGTTAACTAGAGGGTTGAATTCATTGATGCTTGGTGGAGTGGTGCCAGAACATTGGAAGGAGTCTAAGACTGTGCTCATACCTAAAAAGTCAAAACCTAAGTGTTCCGAATTCAGGCCAATTTCCTTAAACAGTACTTCCTACAAACTCTTCATGAGTCTACTGAAGGAGAAGATATACCAGCACATGAAATCGCAGAGATGTATCTTGGAGCTTCAATCAGGATTTACAAAGGGGAAACGTATTGAAGACAACCTGTTAATTTTGAGATATTGCATCGTGGAGTCAAGAAGATTGAAAAAGCCACTCTATATAACTGCGATAGACTTTGCCAAAGCTTTTGACTCTATTGACAGGCAGCAGATAGTGAAAGTACTAATGAAATATAGATGTGAGCCTAAACTTATTGACATTATAGCCCAGATATACAGTCATGATAGATGTAGAATATTTTTTGGTAATTTGGAGATAGGTAATATCGAGGCTAGTAGTGGGATACGACAAGGGTGCACTGGCTCTCCTTGGCTATTTGTTATGGTGATGAATTTATTAATAGAAAAGATGATGCTTACAGGTTTGGGATTTAAAAATAGCAAATTCAAGATACCTCTGTTAATGTTTGCTGATGATGGTTTACTTCTCGCACACTCTGCTGGGGAGATGAGAAGTCTGATAAGGAGTGTGAATGAAGTATCTGCAGACTTGGGAATGAAGATAAATAAGGATAAGAGTGTGGTTTTAGCTATAAATACTGAAGTGAGAATTGATCAAATAGAAGGGATTAAAATTGAAGAAAGTATTAAATATTTGGGTATTAGAGTCAGTGTTCATAATGATAGTTTTAAGCTTCACAAAGAGAGTAAAATTAAGGAAAGCAAAAGATTCTCCAACTTAACTTATTCTGTTATCTCCAAAAGTTGCAATAAAGTGCTGGTTGGCAAAACTTACTGGGAGAGTATCATCGTACCTTCTATTATGTTTGGATCTTCTGTCATCTCCTGGAATAAAAATGAGCTCAAAGAATTGCAACGAGAAGAAAATAAGGTTTGGCGTTTTATTCTGGGGGGACCAGGTCATGTTGCAGTTGCATCTCTACGAGGAGAATTGGGAGTATCTAATGTAATAGTAAGAGATATGAAAATGAAATTGAAGTATGGAAGGCAGGTGATAAATGGAGAATCAGGTAATTTGGTGCAGGAAATCTATGAGGATATGTTTAATCAGGAAAGGGATAGTTTAATGAAGTGCATGAAAAATTATATGAGTGAAATTGCTATAGACAACTTGACTGAGTTGGCAAGTATTTCTGATTCAGAAATAAATGCAAGAGTAAATGACTATGATGAGGGAAACTGGAAGAGAGAGATGGAGGGACTGACGACTCTTGCTCTGTACAGACAGTTTAAGTCCAAGATTTGCAAGGAACCTTACTATGACAATACTTGGAATTCAGTCCTTATGTTCAGAGCAAGAAGTGACTCCATGAGTTTGGGATGGAGGAGACGTAGTTGGGGAGAAGATGGGGTATGTAGAGTGTGTGATCGAGGGGAAGAGGAAACACTTAACCATTTTCTTGTTGAATGTATAAATTACCAGCAGATCAGAATCGAATATAATGTGCAGGACTTTGAGTTGGCTGAGATTCTGTTGTTTGTTGGTGATGCTGATGCAGAGAAGTGTAAGAAATTTATTGGGGATATGTGGAGGAGGAGGCAATTCTACCTGAGATGAGACAGAAATGGATTGATACTTTTAAGATATTTCTAAAAAAAAAAAAAAAAAAAAAAAATATATGAACTGTGTAAGATAATGCGAACATTCCACTGACTAAGAGCAGTGGCCATGTTTCGCAATAGAAATGTTTGCTCGATTGAAGCAGCACTCTATCATATTAGAGTACTGACTGTCATTCGTAGCTGCTTGATATGTATTTCAGTGGGGATCTTGTCTGGGTGATTGAACGCGTTGGGTGGTTGTTTGACTAGATATATATACTTATGCCTCTTTTCTCCTCTCCGGTCCGACGGTTGGCTTCAATTTAGGATCCATTTTCTGGGGGTTAATGTTTTTAAAAAAAATAAAGATTTTAATTATTTTCTACATTTGACCATGTACGTATTACCTCGATTTTTTGGACTGGTAGTAGATATGATTTTATATCTGCTACTTGTTTTATTGGAGCTTAATGATGAGGGTGAATTACCTGAACGAGTTAGAGTGCCGTTGCCACTGGCCCTACTCTGTTTATAATAATCTGAATCTGAATCTATGGTTCTGTTATGTTAAACTTTATGATTGTTTAATGTCCTGGCAGAGGGGTTCAGGTGGCGACACGCCCCCGATATACATATATCAGTATATTTATCAGAAATAAACTACAAATGTACCTGTGACACCCGATCGGGTGTCTCAGGTAGACAGGTACCTACATCATTTTTCGAAGTTTGTTTTGCTTATTACTGCCGAATTCAAATTTAATTTAATTTACGATATTTTTACTGGATATTATCGGTATTAGTATAATTCAAACATCATATAAGTTTAAACTTCATAGCTGCTCAAATAAAAAAGTTAGAGGCCAAATGTACCTGTGACACCCGTTTGCGGGTTATGTAACCATATTAGAGCGCAGTACCTTACTCGGAATTTCCTTCAGAGGAATATTCCGCGCACCTCCTAAGTCCTAACAAGTAACTACCTAGTTAGGAATGGAACTCTTTGGTCAATAAGGTACTGCATTCATATGTAGTTCTCACAACTTATACAATGTTTGAAATATATCAATACTGATAATATCCAGTGTAAATATCGTCAACTAATTAAAATTGGAATTAATGAAGATCATTTTCATGTCATGAAAATCATAAGCTAACAGTAACATTTCCGGCTATTAGAATTTTGTGATGTAGATTTTTGATCTATTAGACGACGCAAAAACATGCGTCACCAAAGCACACATTTCTTGTTTGTGACAGAGCGGCTCATAATTCCTCATATTTGCATGTTAATATTGAGAAGTTTAAAGTCATTTTTATAAGGGTTTCGTGTAAAAGAAAAATGAAAAAGGCGATTGAACCTCAAAGTTGAATATATAGATATAATTCGGGATTGTTTTTATTGTTCATTCCTTTTACTTATCTATAAAAAATAGAGTCTTGAACATATGCAACTTAGGAGCCTAAACTAGTGCTAATTAACTGCTAAATTGTAGTTCCTATGAATGACAATTAAGGAATAAAATAATGGAAATACAATTTAACCAATGCCTATAGTTAGTAGGATTGATAAGAAAAAAAATATAATTTAGACGTAACTAAGTTTAAGTAGGCTGTCCCATGTTTTAAAGTGTGATCAGAGTTGCCATTTCCAGTCACCCGGAGGTCACGTCTAACTAGATTCGATCAGCTTATTACCATACCCGTTATGTTCCTGTACCATGGGTTTACCGGTTGACGGTTCAATTTGGCAGTTGTCGCCAGCAAATCAGAGAGGTTAGGTGCAAACTATATCTCCCAACTTTAATCACATCAAATAGCCAATTTAATATCCTCAATTAAGTACATCTTTGAAATTGTAGCCGTTTCTGGCAATTAAGTATAAATGAGCTTGTTATCCCTCCAATTGTTAATTTAACACTTTATTTATTTCATTCATAAAAATGAGCTTTTCCTCTAGTTAATTCATATATTTAGTATGAAAAGTTAGTTTTCCGTGTGAAATAATTATTCACATTGAAAATTATACTTTATATTCAATTTTAAATAAAAATGTTATTAATTGGTCAAAATAGCGTAAGTAAAATATTATAGATTTGAGTGTGAATTGGCAACTGTTGTATTTGTCCCCTGATTTTGATATGTAAAATGTATTTACAGGCATCCCCCGCTAATTAGCTCCCAAATCAAGACTTAGTTTAGTTACCAAACGGTAACTAAAGCGAATAAAAGTAACAAGAAATTTATAATTGTCACTCCTTGATTATGTATCTCATTTTCTATCAGTTATAGAAAGAAAATTTGTTTTAGTGTTATTAGAACGTACTACGTCTATAAGCATATTAATAATAATATGCAGTCTTTCATTGTTTGTGACCGCGATGAAAATGTTTAAAGTCGTGCATTTATTAAATGTTTTAAAATCCATCCATAGCTTAACTCTCACTCAGTATATGTGAGTGATTAATAAATACTTAGACTTCTATACTTATTGTGCTACATTTAACAAACCGCAATTTTATGCTCTATGAAATGTTTTTAGTAGTAGGGTACTAAGTTCCGAGTTATTGGTTGGTTCTACTATTTCGGACAAGTCAGAAAAGAAAATATTATAATTATTATTTAACTTCTATTCAAATTGGTATCATGGAAACCAATTGAAACAAAAGTTAAATAATGATTATCATATAAAGATTTTCACGTGTTCGAAAATATGGAACCGAGCAATAACACGGAACTAACCCTAAAATAGGACATGTTGAATTTCTGAACCAACTGCTTCTAATAACCTCATCTGGATTGTAATTTTGATGTTTCTTTAGTTACAATGAAATAAACACATAAAATTGTCTCGTTTTCCATGTCTACGAACGGTTCTTATTTCGAAACATGACTCGAAATAAGTACCAGTTTTACTAGAGTGAGATGTACTTAAAGCGAGGCTTGCCTGTATAGGACTGTTACTACATTTTTAGAGGCAACTGTTGTCTTCATGTGTTCTGTATAGCGTAATTTAATTAATACACCTCTAATATGAAAATAGCACTGGCCGTAGACATGCATGACATCGGCAACGTTAAGTATTGTCGGTACCAATAAGTTGTTTATACGTAGTTATACAGTTCAGGGCCGGTGGACATACGTGAGGTGGGCCAACGTTGGGCCTTTGCTGGCCCAATACACCAAGACCGGCATGACAGCGTTGGCCCAGAACTTTTTTTCAGAATTGTACCAACGTTGGCGCAACATTGTAATGTTTACTGGAAAAGCAATACCATTTTTATTTAAATTGAATAGAAAGTTTACCTTCTCACCTTCTCACCGAGTCATACGCCTTAATATAAATTCTTTAAATCTTAAATATTAGTACATATCAGTATTTTTTTAGATAGAGAATGAACTCAGGATGTTTTCTCTATATATAATACAATTGACTTTGTCATATATTGATACTCCTCATATATTTTACTGTAAATATTTCCATATTATGCATATATAAATTATATAACAATTCCCCTTAATAGGTAAGATGTATTGATTATTAATGTATCGGATTTTGTGAGAATTGTAGGTGATATCTCTTGTCGATAACTGTATGATTATTTCATTCATATATGATTATTTTTCATTATTTAAATTCAGATTTTTCCTTCTTTTTTTTTCACAGTATTTATGATTTGTCAATTTTAATCTTTTAGTTTACATTATTCATTTTCATCCATTATATATATATTTTCTAGCTTTACATTTTTGACTCCATTATTATTTCTATCTTTTTCTGTTTATAAATATTTATAAATTGAATTATTTTATTAATAAAGTAGTTTTGTACTAAAGTAGGGTTAGGTGGGCATCAGTGGGACCAAGATACATTAGCTTACCAGGTTTGTTACACCTTGATACGAATTTTAAACTCTTCTGCGCATAAACAAATACGCACATACGAATGCACAGATGTGACCCTGCAATATCAGATTACATGCTTTATATACTATACAGCAAGGTTTATATACACTGTAGTTTATGAGCCTTGCTATGCAGCGGGTTAAATAATTTTTAAATAGTATCCGTACACTGCATTAACAATACTGGGCAAATCCTTATATACAAATAACTATTCAACCCGCTGTACAGTAGGTATATAGAGTATGTAAAGTGATATTGCAAGGTCACATCTGTGCGTTCCTACGTTCTTATTGTTTGTGCGCAGAAGAGTCTAAAACTAGTATCAAAACATGTAGCATGCGTTCTAAGTTAATATATCTTGAGGATAATCAACGTAATGCTGAACTCAGTCAGTTTAGTTAAATAAAAATAAGTTAAAGCATTCGATTCTTAAAAGATTGAATAACATACCTACCTTGTTTCTATGTAAAAATATAGTTAATACAGGTCATCGAAGCGTCTTTCACAACAAAACTGTAATCATCTTGATATGAACCTGCGCAATACTCTACCGTGTAGTTAATATACCTTGAGTGGGACAGTGGGCACAATGGGGCAGTCTAAATAACTCTTTCAATATAAAGTAATTTTAGTCAATCGTTTAGGATAGTATTCTTCTATTAGCAGTTCACCAACTCGCATCACCGATAAAGGTAGTGTTGCTACGGTTGCACCGTAAAAGAACAAATTCATTTTCCAGGTGAGTCAAGTAAATTTTTTGTAAGGAATTAAAAATATATTCAAAGACCTATTTAAATCAGTCAGTGTTTTGTGTAACTCTTAAAATGAGGATATATGTATATGATATATCTATAGTTAGCATACCTAGCTTCTATTTGGACAATATCATTCGATTGATTAGTAATTTGCAATATTTCACAAAATTGCGCCATGAGGTTCTCTGGGACAGTAAAAACTGTCAAGACTGGGATAGTATCCCATTGAACCCCAGAATGTTCCAATGAACTCGGATTTGAACTTATTCAACCAGCTATATGTTACAGTTGCAAGATGCCTCGATCCACAACAAGGTCAGATCGTGGGATTAAGCTTGTTATAATAATTAAACTTGTTATAAGTGGTACATCAATGAAAATGCAGAAGAGATCCTATCTCTCATAGCTAGCTGGTTCCCTAAGTCCTTTCCATATTTTTCTATCTCTCTTCCCTGTTGCTTTCCCATATTGACTGATATATTGCTGCTAACCTCATCCAACCTACTACTACCGCCACTACCCTATCCTCATCCGATGAAGACGAATTGGATTTGTCTGGTCATTCTTCTGATAAAATCAACGATTATTCTTCAACTGGACGAAGAAATAAAGACTTCCTGCCTCTAGAAAATGAGCCAGTTATTGAAAGCTATGTCCTTGTTGAATTAAACATAGAGCCGAAATCTTAATATGTAGGAATCATCACTAAAGAAAAAGATATGGATGATGATTTTGAGATATCATATTTAAGAAGACGGCTCAATTCAGATCAAATGGTGTTACTTCGGTGAAATTGAATGCCAAAAAGAAGATCCTGTTTAAACCGATTAGATGCTGAACCAGTAGGAAAACCTCCAATTCAAAATTTGATACTAACTTTGATTTTATATTAGTTACGTTATTCGTCCCTTGTGCCCCAGAGCCCCAGAACATTTTTTGCTGTTTTTTTTCTAGTCAACGGAAAGAGTTATATTAATTTCTAAAGCATTACTGAATAGATGAGCAAACAAGGTATATTTTCATAATATATTTTTAAGTCTCAAGCGGAAAATATATGTTTCACAGATGATTTTGTAATTATTGTCTCATTGTTCCCCATCTTCCCCTATGTATTCATATTTTGTTTTATATGATTAGTTCGAATGTGAACTAATTGGAATAATCTTATTCCGCAGGAGATGTAATCGAATTTTTACGACTACAATGTATAATTATATAACTTAAAGTCATTAGTTAAATTTCCAATCAATATTCATGATTCAATTTATACTCTTTTTAGCGGTTCTATAATATCATGACTCCAAATCCATATCATTTTTCCTGGTATTACCGTTGAAGATCCTCTTCAAGCTCCAAAAAAAAAATGAATATTCCATGATATTGTAGAACAAAGTCAATGACTACTTATTGCATTTTATTGGTAGTACTATAATTATATAGACGATAGCAGTGTTTTGAGAACATTTAATATAAAATTGAAAACAATCCTGAATTCTAGATCATCTAATCTGATATTTACTCTCATTTTCTTTTCTTTTCACTTGATCAAAGTCACAGAAAAAAGTCTCCGCACTCTCTTAATTTCACTAATCATAGTTATCTAATTTCCTGTTACTGTATTTTCAAATATGTCGTCCTGTTCCCAGACCAATTATAAAATATCTACAAATATTACAATTAGTATATAGTTACTTTCAGAATTGTAAAATTAATAAAGTGTCATAAACATTACGGATGCATTTTTCCTTAACTAAATGTACGTAGCACCTTGATTTTCATTTTATTTTGAGATTTTATATTAAAATTACTGGAAACAACTCCATATTATTCAAATTTTTTATATATGAAGACCAAGAAAATCCGTAAAAAATTCTAAATTACCTCTCAAAGCTACCCAATTTCATCTTGTTTGCCGAAGAACTGAGACCTTAAAGGTCCTCTCAACTCTACAAACAAATTAAAACAAATCTGGAATTGCTTTAAATTTTTAGAGCTAAGGTTATATAACATATATATAACAGTAAGCAGAATTTAAATCGATCAAGTATTCCTTTCATAATTAATTATATAAGAAATATTTAGATTTAGCTTTTTCTCATTCTGAGATTCATTAGAAGAAAAAGCCCACATAATTGAGTAAGTATGTTCGTTCGTATAAACGTAGTACATACCTATCCAGTATTCAAATACAGTGTTTTAAAATGAACAGTTATCTAGATAGGAAAAATGTTATGATATATGAAAACTATTAGTAAGAAATACTTAATTAGGTATAACTTGGATTCTTTATATGAATCCATTATCTTGGAATCAGCTTTGTTATTGTTATGAATTTGTCGGATCTAGTTAGCCTATCAGGCAGGCGAGCTTTTTCTATGCTTGAAATTCAGAGATGTAGTAGAAAGAACAGAAACAAATCTTAAATTACATATTATAATAAAACTATAGAACCAAATTTGAAATGGTTTGCAGTTTCATAATCAGTAACCTTAGTTCTAATGAATAGAGAAATAAAATATATAGTTGAGGGGACCTTTAAAAGTTTTGGCTTTGATTGCTCTTACTCCATCTGATAGAGAACAAACTGTACACTGTTTAATATAATACTTAATATGACAATTGTATCAATTATCTCATATAATACTCGGCAGAAGATTAATACAAGGTGCATAAGAGTTCATCAACTTCTTGTTACGATTAGAGTTTCAAAGGTGTAAAATGTTCTTTTCACAAGAAAGTAAAGGTTCAATTGCGAAATCTACTTTCGGAAAAAAGTATAAAAACACTTAAGAATTTATCTGGTTTATCACCGACAATGTACTGCATCTTCGTTTATATTTTCAATATGGATAAAAAGTATAACTGTTCCTTCAATTTATTTTATTAAAAACAAAACAAAATTAAATTGCAATCATAATACAATATTGAAATAGATACAATGAAGAACATTATTGAATAGAATTTTGTTTCTAACATGAAAAACTTAACAATAAATAGCTGTGTAAGATAAATAATTTCGTTCACAAGAATTAACACTAAAAAATGAGTCATTAATTCAATGAATGTAGACAATTCAGGAAATTTTCCCTTTATTCCTTAATTCTAAATTAAAATGAAATTTTACGTTCAAATAACAGCCAATCATCATATATTGATTTTAATTTACTTTCTTAAAATATTTAAACTACGAAACTTAACATCCAATTGCTATTAATATTTTCTATATATATATTACCCAAGAAATTCTAATGTGTAATTTAATTCAACTATTGAATGCTAGTATAGTATATTTTCACACAATATATATATGGAGGAAATTCAAAAAGCAGTCACGTAATGCAATGATATAAATACAAATTACTCTGCCCCTCTACCTAAATAGAATCGAATGTTGAGCAAATAAAAGGTTCTACCACTGAAAAGCAGATGTGATCATGAAGAAGGAAACTTAACAAAGTGACAGGATGAAAACAGTGAACTACTGAAAATTTTATTGAATTGCTTGAATTTTCCCTCTGATTCTATTTTATAGCTTAGCTATGTTTATTATAAAATTAATTCCAAATTATCACAGCATGGATGAGAAACATAATTCAATGACTTTGAAAATAGCATAATGCAAAGGTTCTCTCTCTGCTCCTTTCGTGTGAGTATCGCACCAGTTCGTCACTCTCATTTTCTGGAGATGTTGAATTCAGCTTCAGACAAGAATGGTTACATTAGCTAGATGATCTGGTGAAGCCAAGCAAGTGCTGGAACATGTTAAACTTCTTAAGCTATTAGGCAGCATTCTTATAAAAGTGAAACGGAACAACTTTACACTATCTCCAAAAGGTTCCTAATTGCGTCAAGATATCCATGAACAAACAGGAGGCCATTCACACGAAGAAACTGAATTGCCTGGAACATCCTTTGAAATATTTCACAGGAACCTTTTAAAGACAGTTAGAATTATTCAGTTAATCAGACTAAGAACTAATATTTATTAATAGAAATGTCCGCTAGGAAACCACATCTACAGCATTGATTTTCTAGAATGTAGGCTTATTATAAATGCAAATAATAGCTAAATCATATTGATGAATATATTGTCTATGTACATAATATATGAATTTAAAGTAGCATTGGTAATGTCATGATTTTCTATCACTATATTTTAACTTCAAACTTAATTTGGTCTAAAGATAGTGAGTGCATCATGATACTAATTCACTAACTTATCAATTTTCTGAGTATAAGATTAATTTGAATTTATCTATTATAAGTATTTTCCAAACAAGCCTCATCATTCTCACTTTATCTACCTACTTCAATAGTCCTTTAGTGTTAAAACATACGAGTAAGTTGTGATTAGAATTGATATACTTTTAGGTCAATCAGAATATTCATAGGGAAAATGGTGATATATCAATGCGGAAGAGAGAAATTTAGGATAAATAGATGCATTTTACGGCATGTACAAGTCAACCCTTTAGTGCAATCATTATTTACTAATTGGAGAAGCTTATAATGAAGGATAGATTATCTTAAACTAGGCAATGAAGTATATTTTTCAATGATGAACATTAATATCTAAGCAGACAAGCACTATAGTTCATAATCAAGTATTCACTGTTAGCAATCTTGAATATGAATTTTGAAATAGCTCATTCAAACTTTGAAATTTATTCAGAATTGGCAAAAACAAAACGGACGAATTTATCATAAAAATCTTCCAATTTTCTCATCGTTAAATTACATGATATTATGTAACACTATGACTTGAAAATTCAATTCGATCCCAATTCTAAAAGTCAGATCAGATTATAAGAATTGAAATAGAAATCATTTTAGCTGAAAACTGTTATTGCGTTTTTTTTAATCAGTAATAGATATTACAGCTAGATCTTTATACGGAGTACAATTATAGCATTAACTGCATCTAATGCCCTAGTTCAGCTAGAGTTGCTGTCAAGGAATTGTCACTTATTTCAGAATGGCTTTCGTTTGTAAAGAAGTGGTCATCCGTAAGTAAAACTCTCTTGCTCTTGGTCACTACATCCCAGTTTTGTGGCCCCATGATATCGTCAACACTTGCTTTGAAGACAGCAAACCAGTGGCCAAAGTCGCGATGAAGTCGAGACAGACAGAAGGAAGCTTTAACAACTCCTTCAGCTTTTCGTAATCGCCATTCCAGATCATAGGTGAAATGACCTTCAGAAGCTTTCTCTAGACTTTCAAGAAGAACTTTCTTCACTAATCCATCAGATCGGTCAAGAGCAGCATGTTGAGAACGCAAAGTAACATGAGCATCTTGCCATTTGTCAGACCACACTCTCAACGCTGCTAACAAAGCTCTCTGTTCATGGTCTGCCGAGTCATGATTGCTTTGATACTCCACCGGAATATTATCGTAGAAATATGCCCAATCTGTGACGTTCTTATCGACTTTCCAAACACAAAATCCACCAACATGGTTACCTGAAGCTGAGGTGGCAACATAAACAAGTTTATGAAGTAGAGGTTTTGGCGTTAATGTTACCGAAACCGGTACAGATGAAGACTTAACAGTGGAAGAGACCACTTTTTCAGAGTCGGCATCAAATAACTCTAGATTTGTTGAATCTGATTCTTCAGTGAAAAAGGAATCTTCAATCACTTTAACATGTCTTGTTTTCACAGCCTCATCCCAGTCCTGTTTTCCGAGGAGACTATCTACATGTTTCTTGAAATCACCAAACCAAAATTTATAATCTTGATGGAGACGAGAGAGACTATTAGCAATTTGCACGAGAGAATCTGCTTCAGGTAATCGCCATTCAAGCTCGTAAGTGAAATGCCCAATTGAAGCCTTTTCTAGTTCTTTCACAAGAGTGTTCCGAACAGGGAGCTCGGAATCTTCGATGGCATTGTGTTGTGATCTCAATGTGACATGCGCATCCTGCCACTGTGTTGCCCATGTTCGTACAGCAGCTACTGTAGTTCTAATTTCATGATCTCCTGCATCATGTCCACTTTGATACTCTATTGGAATATTATCATAGAAATATGACCAATTGGTAATATTCTTGTCAGTTTTCCATATACAAATTCCACCGACATGGTTCCCTGATGATGAAGTGGCAACGTAAACTAACTTATGAGCTAAAATTTTCTGTTGAGGAAGAGGAGTCGTTTTTTCAGAATTTTCATTTCCATTATGGTTTTCAGCATTACTATCTTTTGTTGAAGAAACAGAGTCGGTTACTGGACTGGCATTGGATGTTGATACCATTAATTTCGAAGATGAAGATGTCAAGGTCAAGACTTTATCAGTTGAAGCAGTATACTTTGAAGTATTTGAATCATTTGAATTCTCTTCTGCAACAGTCATGGTTTTACCCGAAGTATTATCGCTAGAAATGTTTTTCTCTGTTGGTTCGATACCAGACGTAGCATTAATTTGAACAGTCGTTGTAGCATTATTTCTCTCATTTGCATCAGTTTGTGACATATTCAAAGCAATAGAGCTAGACGAAGTATTCGACAACATTTCCAGAACTTCAGTTTCATTCATCTTACCCGTAGAATTTGACTTTGAAGCATTGGCAGTGTAATTCTCGAGCCTCAAGTCAGCAACTTCCATAAGTTTGATAGTTTTACTTCGAATAGATGACCGATGATTTCCATGGTGACTGATTGACCTATTGTGAACTGGTACCGGCTGGAACACTACGAGTGTTCTACTGTTAGCCTGAGCAATGCGTAGTGAGACGTATGGCACCACAGCAAGAGCAATTACCATCAATGATCCGAGTAGAATCCTCAAAGCCCAAGAACCTGAGGAGACTCTAGATCTGTCATCACCAACCACGGTGTACAGAACGTATTTCTTGTCTTTGGAAACTGATCCTCCTGCATTGCGCTCCTCCATCTGAAAAATAAAAAAAAAATGTTAAACGAATTATTCATTAAACATAACGAACCTATATTGATTATGTTTACATAAAAAAAATATTTATTTTTGTTCCGAAATTCCGTAATTAACATTTATTGATCTTAGAGTAAGAATATTTTCCTAGTTCATTTATGCAGAGCTTATCTTTCAATTAGAAACCATGTTATAATCTTGATTCGAGTGGAGCAGTTTAAACAACATTCAATTTGAAATAAATACCGATTGTTTGAAATAGATAGCTATCAAATTTTAAGCGGATTCAATTAAAATGATTATCACAATAATTGGATTACGTGATTATTCACTTTCGAATTAGTAATTGAATCGTATTTACGAATAATACTTTGTTTTTCATTTGGATCCAGCAACATGTGAAATATAATGATTCAATCGTAATTACATTATTTTCCTTGTCTTAAATAATATTTATTTTAGAATGTGTATGTGTGACATCATTGATGTTGGGAGAGAGAAGATTAGATAATATACAATTAATACATAAATTTTGTAATTCAGTTTAACGAATATTAGATTGATGGTGACCGAACAATTCGTGTCGCGGCCCGCGGGCAACTCGTTGTCAGAACAATTCGTCACTTTTTTACTGGCATATGAATCATTTATATATGAAAATTAAAAATATTATATAAATATAAACTGAGTTACAGTAGCTACCCTAATTATTATTAAAAGGTTTCTTAACTTAAAATAAGTGATAAAATAAATATATACACTAGAACTCCTCTATAGTGAACTTCAACTAGTTCACTCTAGAGAGTTAACTTTACTAAGGAGGATTTAAGAGATGAATAGAAAACTAACATTTTCAAGGCAGACTATACGAAATATTTTCTTTCTTTTTGAAATAAATTCATTATATAAGGTACTTTATTTCTGAAAATAAAAAGGTTTCACTACACATGATGACTTCATTATAGAAGAGTTGCACTGGTTGAACTCCCCTTTCATGAAATAGAACTAATTTACTATATAGAGATGCATAGATAACTTATGAATATTTATATGTTCACTACTGAAGTAAGTTTACTGTACTATACGTTTTGTAGTTTGTTGCATCCGCTAGTTTGTTGATTGTTTAATGACCTGGCAAGGGGATTGACACGGCCCTTGATACACACATATTAGTATTAGATTTTGAATCAAATGAAGGCATTGACACACTCTCGGCATTAGGGTGGAAAGGTTTTAAAGCGCGCAGCGCATTCTCGAGATTGTACAAATCGGCAAATGGCGTGAAACATATGTACGTATATCTAAAGAAAACTAAAAAAAATCTTCAATGAAATTTAACAATATATATAGAGTACATGGTAGAAAAAGGTTTAGTATCTGCTGTAAATAATTTTCCTATTTTGCTAACAGATTTTTATGAATTCACTAACAAACTCAGGATCTTCATCCCATACTCAGTTCTTTTTATATCTATTTACAAGAATTCCAGTAACTGAAACAGTAAATTTCACTTCATATTTACTCTGTGACTCCACTGCTGTATAAAGTTTAGACTCATA
The DNA here is from genome assembly GCA_947561585.1 of Caprella mutica. NCBI lineage: Eukaryota > Metazoa > Arthropoda > Malacostraca > Amphipoda > Caprellidae > Caprella > Caprella mutica. The sequence goes on along the minus strand of CANNZV010001289.1, from coordinate 121,333 downwards.
GAGTATATCATAAAGATCATTTTCTCAAATCGTTTATGCTTGTCTCTTCAAATTCTTCTTCTCATGTTCAACTAGCACTCAGACTGATGGTGGTGATGGTGTTGGTATGAGTTTCTTTACACTCACACTGATGGAGTGGTGGTGTTGGTATGAGTTTCTTTACACTCAGACTGATGGAGTGATGGTGTTGGTATGAGTTTCTTTACACTCACACTGATGGAGTGATGGTGTTGGTATGAGTTTCTTTACACTCACACTGATGGAGTGATGGTGTTGGTATGAGTTTCTTTACACTCAGACTGATGGAGTGATGGTGTTGGTATGAGTTTCTTTACACTCAGACTGATGGAGTGATGGTGTTGCTATGAGTTTCTTTATACTCAGACTGATGGAGTGGTGGTGTTGCTATGAGTTTCTTTACACTCAGACTGATGGAGTGATGGTGTTGCTATGAGTTTCTTTATACTCAGACTGATGGAGTAGTGGTGTTGCTATGAGTTTCCTTACACTCAGACTGATGGAGTGGTGGTGTTGCTATGAGTTTCTTTATACTCAGACTGATGGAGTGGTGGTGTTGCTATGAGTTTCTTTACACTCAGACTGATGGAGTGGTGGTGTTGCTATGAGTTTCTTTACATTCACACTGATGGAGTGGTGGTGCTGCTATGAGTTTCTTTATACTCAGACTGATGGAGTGGTGGTGTTGCTATGAGTTTCTTTACACTCAGACTGATGGAGTGGTGGTGTTGCTATGAGTTTCTTTACACTCAGACTGATGGAGTGGTGGTGTTGCTATGAGTTTCTTTACACTCAGACTGATGAAGTGGTGGTGTTGTTATGAGTTTCTTTACACTCAGACTGATGGAGTGGTGGTGTTGCTATGAGTTTCTTTACACTCACACTGATGGAGTGGTGGTGTTGCTATGAGTTTCTTTACACTCAGACTGATGGAGTGGTGGTGTTGCTATGAGTTTCTGTACACTCAGACTGATGGAGTGGTGGTGTTGCTATGAGTTTCTTTACACTCAGACTGATGGAAGGGTGGTGTTGCTATGAGTTTCTTTACACTCAGACTGATGGAGTGGTGGTGTTGCTATGAGTTTCTTTACACTCAGACTGATGGAGTGGTGGTGCTATTTCTGTTGAAGGACTGTTTCTTCTGTTGAAGGACTGTTTCTTCTGTTGAAGGACTGTTTCTTCTGTTGAAGGACTGTTAATCTGAGATAATCCCTTTACCTTATTTGGCCCTCAATTTAAACTTCACCACTGACAGCATCCTAATATTTTGTAAAAGTGATTCAGAAAAGTATTCGATTATATTTCAAATGAAATAATTATTTAAATGATCCTATTGGTGAGTACCACAAATAAAATTGAAGTTTCTCACTTTTTCTAATCTATTTATTATAATTATAATATATATATATTATATATTGAGATGCTTAGTATATAATGTGAATCAACCTAAAAAATGCGAGGCACTATTAGAATTACATCATGAAATTATAGCACTCATAAAATGACTGTATATAAAAAAATAGTCAATATCTGCTGCAGAGTATATAGCTGATGGATATGATGATTTAGCTTTCATTTATTTTTTTGTGTTTTGGTAATATTTTGTGAATGTTTTTGTGTTCCATTCATCAATGTACAATATATCTTAGTAATTACATACAACTTTATTAAATAAGAAGTATCTAAAGTAAAGCACTTGTTGTGAGTGAGTAGAAAGCACATGTGCACAATAAGAAACTACTCTTAGAGTTAGTGACTCTTATCTGTAGTCATGATGTCCCTCTCTGCAACAAACCAAGTTATTATCACCGTAATAGCCTATGCATTCCGAGTGACTGCCTCAGTTAGAAAAAAATGAATAGAAGAATAGTGTACTATAAATATTTCACATGTAACATTTAGAATATTACAATATTGTTATTGGATGAAGTTTTCCACTGTCGAAAGTACATTGAAGATGAAATATACTATCAAAGCTGGCGATCTAACTGAAAGAAAGAATTGATGGACGGTTACAGGGCCATATTGGATACCTCTGCAGACCAAAATTTGGTAAATATGAGAAAAAATGCAATTTTACTGGAAACTTGAAGGAAGAAACGAAGTATTTACTCCACTTCATGTTGTTTTCTCGAAATCCAAATAATGAATTGATGACTCAACAAATTCATTTTTTCACGAAACCGCCAAAAGAAGTTACAGCTGCACAATCTACTCAATATTTCACATTCAGTTCGTGACCATTGAAAAGTAAGTGATCCTAAGAAACAGCTTTAGTACTCTAGAGAATATTCCTGACATCAACATGAAAGAGTCATACACACGAGGTTCGTTATTACTGCATAATGAATATCATCTAATATTTATTATGCATAAGAAATGGTGATTCCAATTGAATGACATATAGTTAAATATAATGTTTTGATATCACAGTGAATATTCCCATATTGAGTATAACTAATGAACATTTAAAGGAGAAGAGGAAGTGGACACGAATTTTCAACACTCGAGAAATGAATCACACTTTGGCTAATTCTCAGTAAAAACCGAAACTGTATTTTCAGTGGAAAGTGTTATACCTCACTAAATTTAGAATTAAGCCACACTCGACTTCATTTATTTAGCCATTTTCGTGGATTGTGAACAGTGTTACGTATGTATGTATAACTATTGATCTAAAATTATTCACTTTACGGTCTTTCATTTCGATTGAGAGAACAGTTCCGTGATGTAACAATCCGATGCAGCATTATTGAAGAGATGTTGTTACAATCACACCATTTATAGGTAATTTTTTAAATAATATTTCATAGCAGGGTGTTAATTTTGTTTATATTATGTCAATGTAACACGCTAACATCGCAATGTAAACGTACCATCGCAATGTTAACGTAACATCACAATGTTAACGTAACATCAAAATGTTAACGTAACATCACAATGTTAACGTACCATCGCAATGTTAACGTAACATCACAATGTTAACGTAACATCACAATGTTAACGTAACATCACAATGTTAACGTACCATCGCAATGTTAACGTACCATCGCAATGTTAACGTAACATCACAATGTTAACGTACCATCACAATGTTAACGTACCATCACAATGTTAACATTCCATCGCCTGTTACTCGGTGTCAATTGGATAGGGAGTCACGACTAATCAATTGAATTAATTCATCTGTTCTCTATAAATTGAATTAGAGAACTGTTTATCCAATAAAATAACATTAATGAGACAGACACAAGTTATTCGGATTATTTTATTTATAAGAACTACCTACAAGGGGAAATATCACCGCAATTACTGCTAATTAAAGACTATTTATGACTATGAAGACAGTCTTTATGGACCCTCTGTCAGAATTACTCAAATGCATGGGCTCTTTCAGAGGTAGCGTGTGGACAGAAGGCCTCTTCTAAATTATCTAAGTAAGCTAATGGATCGTAGAGCTGATTGCCTCTTAAAATACTGAGCAGAAGTTTATCACAAACATTTCAAATTAATTTAGCTTCTCAATTCTAACGACAGTTTAGTCCTATTAATGGTTTGTTCTTTTTTCTCATTTATGAGTCCCAGTAATACTGAAATAAGAACGACGTAGTTACTATTTTTTATATCTTATGATAGCAATTAGGAAGGGAACTCTCCTATTTGATTTTTAATCTAGATTCTTAGAGGATTTATTAAAGGTTGTTCAATGTCTCTTTGGGTTGGAAAGTTCCTCATATGTTACTCTTCACATTACAGTAATGTTCTACTTACTTGCTCTAACTTTTCTTGAAAATAAATTCTATCACTTTATGGCAGTTACTTATACTAATTATTATCCTTCACGATATTTAATTCATCATTAATACTAATTTCTTTATCTGAATCTATATTATCTTTCATTTATGTTATCTACATATCTAACTATTTGTTTAAATTCCCGTAATAAATGTACACTATGTTCTCTGCACGTCGCACTCTACCAGTCTGATCGATTAACTCTGCTATCTATTTGACGGAATACAATAAACATTAGTTAGGTTTCGTACTGCTGTCGGTGAGAGTGAGAGAGAGAGTCTCAACGGCGCCGGAATATAGAAAAATAGCATACGGCCCAGGCCCCGCCCCTGCACATGGCTGCAACACAGCTACCTAAACAAAAGCTCCTCACATTTACTCTCTTTATGCAAGCGATGAATTGAATATTTTCTCACATTGGAAAGAAAGGGAATCAGGGTGTTTTATTCATCCATGAAGCACAATTTTAAGTTTTCGGTCGCAGTTCATGTATATTGATGGCGAGTATCTAATATAGCTGTATTCTTTTGTTGTTTCTAAGGCATTACATTTTGAAGAATTTACCCAGTGTTTTGCACTAGGGCCATAAAGTGTTTGAGGAGTAAAAATAGTGGGAGTTCTTGCGAATTGCACATCATGGAGACTAGAATGTGCAGTTTTTTGTGGTGTAAGAAGAGTTTTAGGAGGAAGGGATTAGAAAATAAAAATAGCGAAGTACGCTGCAACCATCTTTGCAATGGTGATATTTTAAATTTAGCAATGAGATATCTATGGTTGATACTGACAATATTGCATTAAAATGAAGCGATGCTCCTGAAACTTCTCAAATATTTATTATCTTGCATTCAAACTCTCTCACATTATATTTATTTTACGTCAACAGTCAGTAATTAAATTATTATTTATACCATTTCAGTATGACTCAAAATATTTATATATTTATTTGGAGATCACTTTAAACAGAGTGTTCCACTAAAAACTATTTGGATTTTCAAATATCTATTACTCAATAAGCATTCATCAAAGAATTCACATTTATTTTATACATATATGAATGTACAAAAGAAACTGTTTATTGTTTAATATACAAATATATATATATTAAAACTGCTTATTATGATTTGATTGAACTTCACATTATTTAAAAATAATTTAATTTTGTAAATCATCAATAGAATATTTATCTCTGTTCCAACTCATCATTTAATTCTAAAGTATCCATTATCAAATGTCAATTAAATACGGATGAAAATTTGATGCGTTATTTTAATAACAACTAATTGAAATTTTCGACTGGTGTTTAATTCCCATCCATTGTTTGACTCTTCACCCTGTGTAAAACTATTACTGAGTAGCCTATCACCACCGCAATTACACTCTACTCCAACATTAGAAATGACACCAAGTGAGTCGGGTAAGTATTCCGCACCACAGCAACTCAAATTTCTGCAATTCAGTGGCTCAGTTTGTTGAGCCAAATATACAGGAGTGGTTTGCAAACATGGCGCAGGTAAAAGCCTTAATGAGATGCTAGTGTGCATTAAGATATACGTGACTTCCATTGTGAGATCTTAAATAAGATTACAATAGTTAGGACTTAATGGCAAACGAAGGGAACTTCTGGTGCTTGTACCATTAACACTACGTAACTAGTTAAAAGTAATTGCCAGACATTTTGGTTACTTAAGACAACTAACAAATAGAAAGAGAGATGAATCAAAAATTCTAGTCACATTTAGGAGTTTCAGGAAGAAATGAAAGGAAAAATTGTCATGACTGAACTTCGAACTAGAATTTATATTTCATAGCATAAGTTCAGTTCTGATTTTTCTAATATGAATATCTAGCTTTTCCAAATTTTGTAACATATCAATCTCCACTTGAAAGATAGTTTTAGACAATATTAGTAAAGATCTTCCAATGTGGTGAAGGTAATTATTTTGCGAGACCAATATACACTATAGTATTTGTGGTTCACTATACTGTGTCATTAGATGTTTCTCCATCAAACACTGACGGTCATGACTGCTTCGTATGCCTGATAGTTTCTTCATTTTGGCTGTTGTTCGTGACTGCTCTACAAGTCTGATAACTCTTCCACAAGGGCCAGTTTCTGCTATACGCTCTGCGGCAATCCACTTCGCCAGATGTTCGAGCCAAGCCCGTTGTGTCGGCCTCTGCATGAACTCGAGGAGCAATCGATAGGACACGCCCTGCGAGAATGCGGCGGGAGGGGGCAACTCGTTGCATGACTGCATTGCTTGGCAGGAACGGGCGATGTCGTGGAGATTACACAATTGCGATTATAGTAGCTAAATATCCGATCAATCCAATTGCCAACAGTGAAGGGGAATGACGAAGCAACAGGCACAGTGTTGCCTTAACCCTTTACCCCTTTTTATTCCAGAGAGGAAACCATTCCATTGCTAATTCTCTGCGTCAGACATATCGCTCATACAGTTGGAGAAGTCGAATAGAAATAATATGATGTAAGTAAATACAAATTAGTAATTCATTTTGAAGTTCTATATATTGATTACTTTTCAATAATTGAACAAATGACGACATTAGTTTTTTGGAAGCATTAGAATTACCCTTCTTGACGATAACTCCAAACTATTTAATTTCGATCAGGAATCTTTCCGTCTTTCAATATCTCATTTGCAAGATTGCTCTTGGTTTCATTGCTTTCAGCTCTATTTGAAACTGTGTTCGCTTCTGAAGAGCAGACAAGAAATTGGAGCAGCAAATGAAATTGGCAAAGCTGCCTGAAAATATAAAAAGATTACCTTGTTACTGGTAACAACCAGTAGAGGGAGGGAGGGATGGAGGGAGATAATTTGATGGTGCCGAGGAGCTACTACCTACGTTGATGACTCTAAAGAATAATATATAACATGACCTCATTTCCAAAAGATACTAGCGTTCGGATTTTTTTGCAGTCTGAAAATTCATCGGATCGATGAATGTCTGATAGAAATTACTAATAAAGAATAATAACTGAGATTAACTCATTTTTCTTGTTCTTGCTTAGATCTTGCTGTATTTTTCAATAATTCAATTTTTAAGCCTATTCATTTCTATTTACTAATTAATTTAAAGCCCAATATCAGACAAATACTGTCATTGGAATCTCAACAACTACATTTTTCAGTGTTTTCTTTTGGAGAAAATTTAAAGACAGATCAAAAATCATTACATTCTGGATAATCTCGTTATATCCAATTACCACTTTTATTCAACTTCATAATAACTGATTTAATCACACACATATTTGACGTCAGTAAATGATTTCTGACATCAAATACGGCATTAAAAAGTGTGAGTAAATTCCAGATCACATAAAAACAACTTCAAAAACAAATATTCTAATTTAGAAAGTGAAATATTTTGTTGGTGCAAATAATTATCTCTAAGTTGAGATAACGGAAAAAGTGTAGAAAATTACTTCTAACAAGTGCTTAAATTAATTAATCGGCAACCTAAAGAAACAACAATCTATTCACTGATTCGACTTGAAGAAAAGGATAATGTTCTCTGTGATCATTCGAAGTTCATCTCAGATATTTTCAACAAAAAAATCTCCTGATAAATTGAATTTATTGTAGAAAATTTAAGTTAAGTATGATGAAAAAAATTCATGATAGAAAATTGCATTAACTTGAAGTCGAATAATTGGTAGCAGTTGGCCAATATTGCTGATATATTACAGATGAAAATAAAAAAGGAAAATCAAAGTTTTGCACAGAAATTATAAACATATAACCTGAAAGTAAAATTCATTGAGATAAAGGATGTAGAGTAATGAAATAAATTGGTTGATTTTCATTTTTAATATCATTCGATTAATTCAGTAATGAGTTAAATAATTATTACCGATATTTTAGCCATAATTATTCTTCATGTAGATCCATTACCGTAAGCTTCTAAAAATGTCTCACACTTACCAAAAAAATAAGTAATTGAGATGTTAAAAATATAATCAGCTGATCTATCCTGAGAGAGTTCGTTAGCTTTGAAATGCCAGAGCAATGTTCAAACTTAGTGTCTCATTAAGACTGATGGCAGAAAAATAGCCACTCGGGAAGAAAAAGAACACGAGGATTTAGAGGTTAAATAAACCAGGGTTTCAGCAGGAGATTAGGAAGTGAAGGACTTAGGATATGAAGGACTCATGGCAGCCATTTTTATTATTCTATGGTGAGCTAAATAAGATGTAAATGAGTAGAAATATAAAAATATTCGCATTCGCATCCTATTTTGACAATGTCATTATTTTAACATTTACCAAGAAATAGAGTAAGGTATGAAATCAAAGTTTATATTGTTCATTGATATCAATATGTCAACTAAAATTTTATGAAGTTATTCAAGAAATAATTCCACAAATTTCCAGAGAGGCATCAATTCAAAATGATTCTATTTTGGGTGTTGTTTAACTTCGATAGTAAGAAAGTCTCAGTTGCGACTTCGAAAATATGACCAATTGAATTATGCTTGAGTTATCATGAATGATTTTAATTACGATACGAAAATCGTACTATTGAACAATATATCACATATTGATAAATGAGTAATGCATAGCTTGTTTACAAACTATTTCGGGGATATATTTCTTTAGAATATTGCTTAAAGGTCCCCTCCACTTTACTTTTTTATTTCTCTATTCATTAGAACTAAGGTTACAGATTGTAAAACTGCAAACCATCTCCAATTTGGTTTCATAGTTTTATTATAATATATAATTTAAGTTAAATAAAGATTTTAGACATTATAATTGGCTACCTATACCGTTTGATAAATACCATTGCACTAAGTTCACACTAGGTACCTAAAAGTGTACCTATATACCTAATTATTTTAAAATTTACTATAATACGTGATACAGTTCGCACCCCTTCCTTGTTCTTCTATTGAATCTAATAGAAATGTTTGGCAGTGAAAGTTAAGTGTTACGGTTTCTTATATAATTAATTACGAAGCGAAAACTCGATCAATTTCTTTTCAGTTAACTGAGATATGTTTATAATGTTATATAAATTTAGTTCTACAAATTTAAAGCCGTTTCAGAGAAATTATAATTTAGTGTGCAGGGAACCTTTAACTCTTTTTTTTAATTCATACAAATCTTACTACATTTAAAACAGTCAGAGAGAAAGAGACAACAGGGAGAAATTTGACAGTATTTTATTCGTTTCAAATAGCAATGAAGAATCTTCAGCTTAATAATCATAAAATTCCAAAATGAAATATACCAAATTGATACGAACAGATCTATGTTATTTTCTTGAATTGACGTCAGTTGCCATGTCTCAGTAGAATTCATCTCCAAATTATGCAGATGAATCTTCAAGTTTCGGCAAATTTAACGCTACGCTCGAGACACGCAGATTGGAAATTAAATCCATGTAGCCGATATAGAGAGATACTTGGAGGCTTATTTATTACGACACCAGAAGACAATATAGTACGCCTTGCTATTCCTTGTAAGTTACAATTGTGTCGCTGTCTTCCATCCACTAAAGCAAAGTCATGAATTATCATTTCAGCTCATGGCCATTCATGAATACAAATTGTTGTTGATGTGAGGGAGACCATTATTATTAATTTGGGAAATGTGAAGAATGATCACTCAGTTGGTAAACCTATTAATATACATAACCATTTTCATAGTAAGTATAGTTTTACAGAATCCAATCAATTTAAGTAGTAAATACCTGCCCATCTCATAGCGTAAGTACCACACACTGAAACATATACAAGAGTGTGGAAAGGCAATAGTAACTCCTGAAATATTCATTGGTAAGCCTTTCCAAGAGAACTCACCAGTTGGTATCAGGTCGATGTGTTTTGCTATTAAAGGAAGAAGAGTAAGAGTAATTTCAAAGTGCAGTTTCTATTTAATACTGAATATTCTGTTTGAATTATCATCTGCTCATTTATGACAGTTCAAAACTTTTATACAGTAGTTACTGTTCTTATTATAATTGTATGTAGAATATTTATAAACATTTTCTGCTCACAAAGTTTATGAATTAAATAGAATGGTACCTAAGTGGTTGATATGAACTAAGCGAGTGATTGAAATTCTGCACATGTGGCAAAGCTCAAACTCATACAATGGTTCCTAATTGCATCGTTCTAGCTCAGAATTCAACCTATCCGATTCATATAATTTCACTCAGTCAGAGGTCAAGGTTTAAAATGACTTGAGTCAACTTATACGATCTAATCTTATTAGAAATATAAAGTTTGTGAAATCTTTAAAGCGAAAACAGTCTCAGCAAATCTCGGAGAGAATGGAGTTTTACTTTCGAAATTAAGTTGAGCCTCTGGCTTCTGATAGGCGGACTGAACTACCGTAAGGATCGTATTGAACTGAATTTGCAAACATTTTGGCCCTTCTGGATCGTGAAAGACATTCCGAAGATCAGCATTGGGGAAGAAGGATTTAATATAAATTGAATGAATATATCTAGAAATTTGGAAAGACTCAGAATTCAATTATGGAATATGAACGTGAGGTGTTTCCCAAACTCTGGAACCACATGGTTTCATTGATAATAATAAATAAAGAAAATCAATTCACTATCTTTATTTGATTTAGAAACGCTTGTATCATAGTTATTTGATGAAAATAATTATTTGAAATAAACCATTATCATTTATTATTACATTCATTTTTTTTAGTCATTATATAAATAAATTCAAATGATTTTTTTAAACGCCAAAGAGTAAGAATAGAAAGAGCTGAACATGAATGGATTGATTGTTTAATCTTTAAAACATGTAACATTCATTGATGTTCAAGTTTTTTTCCTCATTTTAATGCAAAAAGAACAATACGAAGAAGCATCGTAGTGATGTGACAACGAGTTTTGCAACTAGAAAGAATAGAACGCTATATAGTTATTCAGCACAATAATGTCATTTGAGTGAAAAATTGATGAAGGGTTTTTTAATGAGAGGTGATAGATTTCAGATAGAATGCAATGCTCCTTTAATCAGAATATGATAATTTATTTATAATCTATTTATTAAGATATTGTAATTAATATAACAAGAGAATTGATTGAAATAGAAAAACTCTAACATTTTATAGATATCGACCATAATATATACGCATCGAAAATAGAGTTACATTCAATATCATATAGGCAGAATTACAATCCATCTTCATACTTCCGTTTCCTAGTTCACATATAAAAAACTTGACTAAAACTAGACGAGTGGCCACTGTTTGAGCTCTAAGTTAATGTATTCAGTCCACAGAGAATCAAACTGATGTCTGCTATCAAATGTTATAAGATACAATTGAATAGAGCAAGGAGTGTAACCATACACGCTGCGGCCCCAATATCGCAAGTAGTCTCAGCAGAGTTTGGCGCAGAGATTTAGTCGATAGAATGTTGGCAGAGTCTCCAGAGGGTGATAGAGTGGGCGGTGAATGAGTTGGTATGACTGAACTGAGGAACTCACCCTCTGCTCTCGTGATAGTCTATTTCGGGATACCACCTCAGATCAAGAAGGGAAGAAGATTACAGGATGTAGCAAATGACGGCGGAGTTCAGTGTACTGGATATATTTGATGGCAGTGGGAAGCAGAGCGTGATGAAGATGATGAGGCATCATCAGCAATTTATGGGGATATGTGGAGGTTAGTAGACATCATTTGTAGCTTACGAGATATTTCATTAATGCACTACACTATCCAAAACTGAAATCAACTGATGAATTAATAATGAGATAATTAATATACATCATTCTACCACTAAATACATCATTATCTATAAAATAAATCCTTAAACACAGTTCATTCAGTTCATCCGATACATAAATTTTTTCAACTTGCAAAAGTTCACAGAAAATGTGACACTGCCTTTCTATAAATGAACTATTAAATAATCAGTTGAAACGATATGAATTTTTGAGTGTAATAACTATAAAATTGATAGCAAAAGATGCCATCACTCTTCAAGAGAGTAATTCATTAGGTATACACCACATCTGATATTTCAGCCGCAAGTTCGATATTGCTAAGAGTAGAGTGAAGGAAGATAAGCATTCCGACAAAGTCACTAAGAGACGCAACAAGAGAAGTAAGAGTGACTCTTTACACTCACTTCTTACCCAGGGAAAATATTATGGTGGGGTCATAGAAGATTATGGTGGACAGACATTATAGGGAGCTAGATCTTACATGATTATAGATAATATTCGATAAATATCATTCTTGTGCAAAACATCCTATAAACATCTATAATCACCGTAATATTTCCCAATCATGATGTATAGTAGATTATATCAACCAAAATCTCCTAATATTTTCTGATAATGTTCCTTGTATGAACTTCTATGAATGAACCATCTCAAATCTACGAAGATTTTCTGATAATAATCCTACTATGAATTTACATGGCTGTAACATCTTAAATCTTCGAAGATTCTATGATAATAGTCTCTATATAAACTTGATATGATCCATCTTGAATTTAAGTCATAGAAGTTCATATGAGAAATATCATCATAAAATCTTCGAAGATTTAAGATGGATCAGCCATATAAGTTTATATAAAGAATATCTTCGAAGATTTAAGATGGATCAGTCATAGAAGTTCATATAAGGAATACCATCAGAAAATTTTCGAAGATTAAAGATGGTTCAGTCATAGAAGTTCATATAAGAAATACCATCAGAAAATTTTCGAAGATTTAAGATGGTTCAGTCATAGAAGTTCATATAAGTAATATTATCAGAAAATCATCGAAGATTTAAGACGGATCAGTCATAGAAGTTCATATAAGTAATATTATCAGAAAATCTTCGAAGATGGATCAGCCATAGAAGTTTATATAAAGAATATTATCATAGAATCTTCGCAGATTTAAGATGTTACAGACATTCAAATTCGTAAAATCTTCGTAGATTTAAGATGGTTCATTCATAGAAGTTCATATAAGGAACATTATCAGAAAATATTCGGAGATTTTGGTTGATATAATCTACTATACATCATGGTTGGGAAATATTACGGTGATTATAGATGTTTATAGGATGTTTTGCACAAGGATGATATTTATCGAATATTATCTATAATCACTTAAGATATAGCCCACTATAATGTCTGTCCACCATAATCTTCTATGACTCCACCATAATATTCTCCCTGGGTAACGATATCGAAGGAATATTCCAGGAATTAGTGAAAATTAGTTGATCCCTATCGATATCGAAGGAATATTTCAGGAATTACTAAAAATTAGTTGATTCCCTAACAATATCGAGGGAATATTCCAGGAATTAGTGAGAAATAGTCAATCCCCTAAAAATTTAAAAGAAACGATTATAAAAGAAAAAAAGCAATAATCTATGAAATATGAAACTATATTTATCGATGATAACCTAAAGATAAACTTGAGTTATCATATTGCATAAAGTTCATTAAAAATCCTACTTCTACTGTGTCCAGGATGGTCGAGTGGTTAGCGTTGCAAGCAGAAGTCAACAAGATGCTGGTTCGAGACCCGGAAACATCACTTCATTTCTTTCTCCATTTCTTTCCATTTAATTTGTATATAACAATATGTTTCATTCAACCAATTCATGTAAAGTCAAACGTACACGTACAAATGCAGTATATGCTAGGAAATATTAATTTTGGTATTCTTCTATGATTATGGGTGAAATCATCTGATAGTATAGGAGATTCCCCCCTTTAATTATAGCAGTGAACATGGTAGAAAACTTGGACATAAGCATCCCCAATTCTCTTCTATGATTATGGTAGAATGACTCCTTTAATCTCCCAAAATCTTCTATGATTATGGGTGAAATCATCTGATAGTATAGGAGATTTCCCCCTTTAATTATAGGAATGAACATGGTAGAAAACTTGGACATAAGCACCCCCAATTCTCTTCTATGATTATGGTAGAAAGGCTCCTTTAATCTCCCAAAATCTTCTTCCCTATAATTTTCTCCCTGGGTAGCTAACTAACCATGGGAAGACATTCCAATGCTTATGTTTCGTCTTAAATTACCAGTCTTATAAATATGAATGTCACAAATATGCAAAACTCTTCATTTTTATCAATATATTGAGAAATATTTCTATGGATATCGTGTGAAATTAAATTTTATGTAATATGATTTTTCCTACTACCTTTAACTTCAATTGGGTAACTAACTAACATATGACTAATGGTAAGTAACTAACTATTGACTAACGGTAATTAACTAACTACTAAAACTTGACTAACGGTAAGTTAGTAACTAATGTTTGACTAATGGTAACTAACTAACACTTGACTAATGGCAAGTAACTAATTAACATTTGACTAACGGTAACTAACTAACACTTGACTAATGGTAAGTAACTAATTAACATTTGACTAACGGTAAGTAACTAACTAACTATTGACTAATGGAAAGTAACTAACTAACACTTGACTAATGGTAAGTAACTAACTAACTATTGACTAATGGAAGTAACTAACTAATTAACATTTGACTAACGGTAAGTAACTAACTAACTATTGACTAATGGAAAGTAACTAACTAACACTTGACTAATGGTAAGTAACTAACTAACTATTGACTAATGGAAGTAACTTACTAATTAACATTTGACTAACGGTAAGTAACTAACTAACTATTGACTAATGGAAAGTAACTAATAACACTTGACTAATGGTAAGTAACTAACTAACTAACACTTGACTAATGGTAAGTAACTAACTAACTAACACTTGACTAATGGTAAGTAACTAACTAACTAACACTTGACTAATGGTAAGTAACTAACTAACACTTGACTAATGGTAAGTAACTAACTAACACTTGACTAATGGAAAGTAACTAACTAACTATTGACTAATGGAAGTAACTAACTAACTAACACTTGACTAATGGAAAGTAACTAACTAACTATTGACTAATGGAAAGTAACTAACTAACTATCGACTAATGGAAAGTAACTAACTAACACTTGACTAATGGAAAGTAACTAACTAACTATTGACTAATGGAAGTAACTAACTAACTAACACTTGACTAATGGAAAGTAACTAACTAACTATTGACTAATGGTAAGTAACTAACTAACACTTGACTAATGGAAAGTAACTAACTAACTATTGACTAATGGTAAGTCCAAGTGAATGAACTCTAACGACGCAAAAGAGTCTCATGAAATAATTCCAGTGTTGCTCGTGGTGACTAGACTTCAGGCGCCGTCTCACATCGATTCAACGGGACAATAAATGTCAAAGAACTCACTGTCTCTCTCTCTCTCTCTCTCTCTCTCTCAAAAGAAATATACATCAAAGAACAACAAGAGGTAATGTGCAAAAATTCTGCATAAGCAAAAGTTAACAAAAAATCTCACATAAATAAATTAATTTGAAATTATCTTTTTCACAGTCAGGGATGAAAAGATTGTTGTTTTCTGTCTATAAAATAGTGATGCATTCCTGCGTTTGTCTATTCACAAGAACAACTATAGTGTTGTTATTTTGAAACAGGGAGATTCAGGAAATTTACAGACAGTTCACTGATGTGAGAAATGAATAGAAAATATAAAACACTGAATTTAAATGTTTGTTGGAATTTACAGTGAAAACGAGAAATATGAAATATTATTGTGATAAATATATTTTATTTATGAGATAATTGTTGATTTAAAACATAATAAATGTTCAATCATTAAAACTTAGACAGCGAATTAGTGTAAAATTACAAATAAATAGATTTTCCTTCTAATTTGGATCTATACTTTTTTAACAATAAATCTGTTCAATATATAAAATACAACATTTAATCTATCACTATAATGTATTTGAAACCCTGATATATACTTGTCTCCACCACCCAATAGTATATCTACACTTGTCTCCACCACCCAATAGTATATCTACACTTGTCCTCACCACCCAATAGTATATCTACACTTGTCCCCACCACCCAATAGTATATCTACTCTTGTCCCCACCACCCAATAGTATATCTACACTTGTCCCTACCACCCAATAGTATATCTACACTTGTCCCCACCACCCAATAGTATATCTACACTTGTCCCCACCACCCAATAGTATATCTACACTTGTCCATTTGAATAAAATTTATATTTTATGCAGTTTGATATGAAGAAATTTGAATTTAAAGTTAAATTTTGTAACATAACTTTTTTATATTTCCGGTTTGAATTGATTTTCAATATAAATTTGTAACAATAAATTGAAATTAACGTATTTGTAAATTTCTTTAAATTTCATGTCAATTCTTGTATCAAACTATTTCCTTTATTTCAGGGAGATCAGTTAGCAAAAATATTAATGATAAAGTTTGAGTCACAAAATATGATTAGTTTTACAATTTAAATGAATAATGATTCGAAATTTAGCAAAAATTGTCCTTTATAAAGTAAATGAAATACTGGGAGTCTTTACCATAGACTGTAAATAGAATAAAATTATGTACTAAAATTGTTATCAAATAACTTTTAAATATATATTTTGTTTTCAGGTAAAAACTATTTCGGTTGAAAAATGTAATTTCTAGTAATCAAATGTTAATAATTATGCTAAAAATGAACTGAAACTTAATTAATTAGTTTAATATAATTTTAATTTATTTAATATCACATCCCATCACCATCATACACATCACTCTCCATCACCACCATACACACCACTCTCCATCACCACCATACACACCACTCTCCATCACCACCATACACACCACTCTCCATCACCACCATACACATCACTCTCCACCACCATCATACACATCACTCTCCATCACCATCATACACATCACTCTCCATCACCATCATACACATCACTTTATTTTATTGTATATAATACAATATTTTTTATCAATAATACTATAACATGCTAAACAACATTTGATGTAAATTATAAATTATTTAAACTATACTATAAATTTTTGAGATGTTAGTAATTAAATACATTGCATGCATATTAATGATGTATAATGGACAACTGTAAAATAAGCAACAATGGAATTATCTACCATATAATAGTGTTGAAAGCAGTTATACATTTGTATTTATTATTTTATTCGTAGTGCTTGGAGCCTTTGTATATATATTCTTCGTTCTTTTACTACATATATAACAAATTAGTTGCTATTTGATATCCTTTGTTATTTGATATCTTATGAATAGTCAACATTTAGAAAAACATTTAGGAAGGACTAACAGAAAAGATCAAAGGAAACGATCAGCTCACCTCTAATTTATTCATTGCTGGGTTGATCGATTTATTTTTCGCTTGAGTCTTCTTCTCATCACTACTTTGAGTAGAGGGCTTATCATTTCCATTCTCGATGAGAACTGATTCTTCGACATTATTCCTTGGTTCTCTTCTTGGAGTGTTATGTTCGCTCATCTCATTTTCCAAATAATATAAGTCGATGTTCGCTTCGGACACAGTGTCGTTGAACATGTCTTTGAGCCGCCCTCTGCTGGACAGAGAAGTGATATCCTCCTGACTCAGTTGATTGTCAAAGTATCCTTTTCGAACTGAGTCATTTTCATTGTTATCCTGCTCACTGGGCACAGTCCAGCTGTCTCCAGAATCACTGTCGCTGTCTGATGAGGAAGAGTAACATACTTTGGAATTACTATTCACGTCTGATTCCTCCCCCTCCCCGTATTGGCTGATGCGACTCTCTGCTCTACTCAGGGCACCAACAGCATCCACAGAGTGCATCTCAACATCTATCACAGTCTCAGTGTTACTTCCGTTCAAACTGTCAGTTTCCATGTCCATGTCATCACAGGTCTGACCAGAGCTGCTCTTCTGCAAGTTATCCTTAGAGTCCGATAGAGGAATGTCTGTGAAATCAATCAGGTCTGATGTCTGGTCATCGTTGTTCATGACTGAAACACCATCTTCGGTTTCGATTTCATCATCATTTCCATTTACACTTTCAACTGTAACATCATCATTAACGTTATCAGTGTAAGTGATGACTTCATCATCAGAATCAATTTGGACAAGTTCAGCACTTTCTTTTAGGATTGCTTTACGATCTTTTTTCTCCTTTTGATCATTCTTCTTTTGTTTATCTCCATTGAGGTCCGCGGTAGAAGGTTGTCGTCCTTTGTTACTAGTTGCTTCAACTCGCCCGTCACCGGGAATAATTCCATGTTCATCTTCCTCCATGTTCACACTTAATGATATGATTTATCTAAGCCTGGAAATGAGTAATAAATGAAACTGTCACACCGTACATCAAATAATTTCAAAATTCATTCAAATTTAAAAACGATTTATCAATTCAAGCTTAAAGTTCTGATGTCCACTGTGAAGTGTTTTACTCTCATATCAGAGCGACTGAAACTTTTATTAAAGACAGCTTGAACAATAGATGTGAAAAGCACGAACAACAAACGCTTACTGATGAGTTACTACCGTTGAAAAGTTATTGGACTATTCAGGTGTGGCTGTCTTTCTATGACAAATGAGGGCTAGGCCATCGATTGGACGGACACTCCCTGATTCGACTTATTGAAACGGAGGCACTGCACGAGAGATGAGACTCAAACCGATCGATCATCTAATTTCATCGTGACAACTCAACAAATCGACCTCATTATTGTAAATGTCAAACATATTTGTGTGTCATGTTCTATTTTACGGTGCGTAAGCTAATGCAATGTAAAAAATTCAACACAAGCTGAAGAACTTTTTTCAAAAAATAGTATTATAACAATGAATAAAACTCAGATCCTCCGTTTCAATTTTACTAGCACAGCTAACGTACAATAGGCAATGTTTATTGTGTGACTGACGAAAGTGAACTCCAGCGCTGGATTTTCTGTTACCAACCAACTTCAACATGCCCGGACAAAGGCCACACTAAGACTGAGCAAGAAAGCTACTCCAGTTGCTCGGCAAGATGGCCGGCAATCGATCAGTGGCATGAAACCCACTATGGAGTTAGGGATGTAATTTGTAAACTCAATTATTATGAAATTTAATTAACAAAGAGTGAAATCTAATAATGTAGATTTACAATACTATTTTTACTTGTTTTATGCTATATCAGTACAGATCATGATTTTAATGTGCTCTCAATTGCAGCTGCATTTGAATAACGGCTAATTTAAACGGGTTGTTTTATATTCATGTTATTATTTTCGAATAAATCAAAGTAGAAGTAGAGCGGTACTGGGAGAAAATTGGCACGAAGATCAAATAAGATATCATGTCTCTGAAAAGATGAAGTGATAAATGACGTAATCTCTCTAAGAGGATTGCGATGGCACTTCTATTGGCTCTAATTGAAGCTATTTCCAGGACAAAGGAGAGGGCAACCAGTGGAGTTCTTTGAAAGATTCTGCCAGTTAGCCCTAATAGGATAATGAAGAGACTTTTGGAGGTATATTTGTCGATTGACGTACAATGGTACATGTTTAACGGTGAAAAATAGCATTTTGTTACTTATTCCTATAATAAATATGCAATTGCTGCAAGAAATGCTTTACATATTGATAAATGGAAATTTACTACTTATTCGTCACAATGGAGATGGTTAATATGGCATTCGAATTGTGCTCTGTGTGAAGCATGTAGTATAGTCTAACTCATATTCTTTATACTGGAAGTCACGACATAGAACACTGTCTGCGAGTCGGTTCAATAGCGCTCCACGATATTGAGCGTCAGAGAGTTGCTACAGTCTGGCCAAGTATACATTGCAGTGGCGCCACCCTAATGCACCTACCAGACGGCAAAAATATGAACGACAAAGATGAACTTCACAATTCAATTATTGTGGCTTATTGGACTAAGCAACCTAACTAATTACTCTTGGGGCTGAGTAGGAATGAAATATAAGAATATATTAAAAAGTTTCAGTAAGACTCGACTAAAATATCGTGAGAACAGCTCAGGTGAAAATATCTCATGGAACAACATTTCTGACTGTGAAGCGACTTCAAAAATGAATTAAGAAAATAGAAAGTTTTAGTGAAAATTAGGTAATAATTGTACAGATTATTAAATAGACATATAAACTCTTAAATTGATTAATTTTTGAAGAAATATTAATAATTTTAAATCAATTAAACAATATTTGGAAAAAGACATCAGTCTTATAGTTACTTTAATAAATAGTAAAATTATGTGCATTGAAGAAAATCAAGATTCTAAAAGGATTTTAAAAAAATATCATTAAATTTTTTCCACAATTTTATTGTAGAATCAAACATTAATATAGATTATTGATGACATATTAGTGTCTAATGAACTGTCCTATGTAATATAGGATTCTTTGGTTTATAGCTGATAATGATTCGAATTATATACACTAACATATATATTTCATTGTTAAAACAATAAAACTATGTGTTTTATTACAATTAAAGTTAGTGACAATAAATCAACCGTGATGATAATATACCATCATTATGTAAATATTGAGATAAAGATGAACTTTCCCACTCAAGGAAAAGGTGATTATATATTAGATAAGGAAAAAATAAAATCATTTAAAACGTTAGTGTGCGAATAAAACAACACTTTTGGCTCACAATAATCCAGTAAATATTTCTTTAGGTGACTCTCTCTCCTATAAAATATCGAATGGCTGTCGATATCCATGAATTAGGTCGATAGTTTAATCTTATCTAGAGCCTAGTAAAGGAAGACTTAGGATGTTCTTTCCCGAGATTATCCTAAGTGATATCTCCGTGTTTACAGAGGGATTTATTTAGCAACACTCTTGCACGACTTCTTTCACCATTTGAAGTAAAATGGTGCAAAGTTTGCACAGTGTAGAGGAAGGGGTAATTTTGGGATTTATTTGCAACACTGTTACTTTAATCCTGTATTATACTAATGACAGATTGCAAACTAAGAAATTCTTTCAGTTTAAGGATTTAAAAAGAAAATGTTAAAATAATATCAAGAATTTGTATTTTATAATTATGGAATCGGAGAAGCGAATTGTTTTATTTGAAATTAAGAAGAAAATAAAAGATTGCAATTTAGAGTTGCTCTACTAAGGTAAAATGGGACAGTTCTTCGTAGGTACATCGGAAAAGTCTTCATAGTATGACTAGAAATGGAGAATTAGAAACAAATTTAATGTGAGGAAAATAGTTCAAAAGGAAAGAAACAGAATATTTTTAAATAATAGTAATTCATTCTATTATTATTTAACTATGGACTTACCATGATATTTCAAAAGTATATTTAATGGAAAATTATTTGTCAAGACAACTTTCATCTATATGAAAATACCAAAAATATCCAATTAATCACAGAATTATAATAAAAGGTTCACGGGCTAGGCGAGATAAATATTAAAAGTTTTAATTGTTATTTATGGAAGGACTAACTGAATTATCACAGCGGAAAATAGATTGAAGAGTTGTATTGCACATTTATGTCTCGTACATACGATCAAACACTTTCACAAACTGATTGAATATAAATTGTTTATACTTTTAGAGTTGCACACTAGTAACTATGTGTGAAAATCTGATTAATAAAGTTATTTATCTAGCTAATACTTCTAAAATTTGAATATATCTTCTTTAATTACGATAATAGAATATCATCATTTATCATTTGTATATATTCGAATACTAAATTACTAATTTATTTACCGAATATGTAATGGAGAAAATGATTTAACTTTTTTGATAAACTTCTTAGGCTTGTTGGAGTGTATAAATTACGTTACTAACTTTCTATATTTACTTGAAACAATTATTGTAGTTAAACTTCCTGAAAAATCATTATAACTAAAATTCGAAAAGAGAAAGGAATAAATAAATAAATATATAAAAATAAGAATATTGTGGAAATGTGTAAGATATTTGGTAAAATGTCGATACATCGCAAACAAGACATAAATTTGCTACCACGCAAGTCAAATGTTATTCTATTCTGTGTTTTGTACGGTTAATTTGAAAGTAATTTTGAATTGAAACCAAGTATATATTTAATTAGCTGTCGAAGTATTATTTTTATGAGGTTATTTAAACTCAGCGTTGAAGGTTTTTTCAGTTTTCAAGCTTTTGAATAGAAAGATTTCTATTCATCATCAGGAGAAAGGTGGAAAACCTGGACCTAACAACGAATTTTATGTCAAAGTATTATAGAGGTAAATGCTAAGCATGTAATTGTTTGGCTAGTTAATAGACTTTAGGGAGGCAGGCAGAGCGATAGCTACTGTAAATGTCACGCCACAGAGTGATCGATGATAGCGTGATGTGATAGTTCAGGAGGTGATAAGATCATAGAAAACTGTCAAGGCTTCCCCACCACAGACTATTATAAACTTTTTACCTAACCGAACATTATGAATTTCAGGGCAGAGAAGATTGATAAATAGTAAGAAAATCAATGATATGAATTTTAATAATAAATAACCACGAAGTATAATATCGAATTAAATATTCTTTGGTAAGTTATACGTATAAATAAATTTATGAATGTATAAGTATTCAATAAAAATTATGATAATGTTTATACTGGGAATTTTGAATGAATAATTTTAGGTAGTAATTTAAATTATGAAAAAATATTCTTGCTTATTATTTAAATTTTGAATTATCTTTTAAAATATTTGAACAAAATGTGTACAAATTAAAATATCCAACCAAAATTTCGGTAAAGAAGAGATTAAAATATGGATGCAGAATAGTTATATTGAAATAAAATAAAAAAGTAACTAGGTATCATAATGTTTTCTAATTAGTACAATATCAGGTGCAGCGTCATAATTTCACCTAAGTCTAGAAGCCCTTCCCAAACGATAAATTCAATATATAAACTATAAACATATATGATAACATCACAAAAATTCCAGAATTCAGTATACCAATTCTTCTTATGTTTGACTCAGATTATTTCAATCATTGAACTGCCAACACTACTTTCAGAGCCAGTAGTGTAAGTAGCAGTCATTAGTAGAGTTTACTGTCCAGTTATTGTAATAGCAGACAGCGTACATCCTACAGTCAAAGAAATTGTATTCATGACAGTTTTTTCACATTTCCAAAATGAAAATATACTAATAGTAATGTTAAAGCACCATTGGCTAAAAGATAGATGGCATATGTTAGTTATTATCGTGTTTGCAGTTCGTTATATATTTCTGAAGAAGTGTTTAGTTTGGTCATTTTTAGAGTTACTTTGGAGTTTTGATAGCCGAAATACAAATATATCTTCTGTTTTAGACCTTTTTTATTGGTGTTAGTTTTGCGATATTTCGCCATTACACATTAGGCATCCTCAGGCTTCTATAGGTCTGCATGGATTGAAATAGTCTTCTTTATTAAATTATAAAATGTTAACGCAACAGAATGTTTTCAAAATAATAGAATTAATAGCAGACTATCAAGCACAAACAAATCTAACATACCCATAAACATTAGAGCAGGTGGAAACTAAACTTTATTGATCATTGTGATGGCTTATATAGTTTTTACGGATTGTTGTGGGCGGGGCTGGAAAGTTTTGAACAAAGTTACAAGTAAGTAAGACAAAAGCCGGTTAAATAAAGTATAAATTTCAATAGCACTAAATAAAAAGGTTCTAGGTAAATTGCTCGAAAACAATTGCTCGAAAGACAATTGCTCGAAAAACCAATGCTCGAATGAACAATTGCTCGAATTATCAAATTGCTCGAATGAACAAAATTGTTCGAATAATAAAATTGCACAGTTTTCGATTTTATAAATATCAGTTATTCATGAAGTGGAGCTGCATCAGTACTATTCATGTTTTTTTTATCATAAAACCCGAAAAAATTAGTAGATTTATTAAAACTCTGCCATAACTTTGAGTTATTTCACCCATTGAGTTGCCACATACAGATAAGCTAGTAAAAAAACCTGAATAGTAGTGATTCACCACATGATTCCAATTCACATGTTACATACGAGATGACACAAACGGTATAAAAAAAGAGTATGCAGAATGAGTAATAATTAAAATCATTTATAGAATGATTGATGATCAAGGTTCTAGGTAAATTGCTCGAAAACAATTGCTCGAAAGACAATTGCTCGAAAACAATTGCTCGAATGAACAATTGCTCGATAGAACAATTGCTCGAAAGACAATTGCTCGAAAAACAATTGCTCGAACGAACAATTGCTCGAATGAACAATTGCTCGAATTATCAAATTGCTCGAATGAACAAAATTGATCGAATTATAAAATTGCACAGTTTTCGATTTTATAAAAGTCAGTTATTCATGAAGTGGAGCTGCACCTAACAATCCTTGTTTCTTTTTAGTAATTGATCATTAATCATTCTATAAATGATTTTAACTATTACTCGTTCTGCATAATCTTTTTTTTAGACCGTCTGTGTCATCTCGTATGTAACATGTGATTGGAATCATGTTGTGAATCACTACTATTCATGTTTTTTTATCATAAAACCCGAAATTTTTTGGTAGATTTATTGAAACTCTGCCATAACTTTGAGTTATCTCACCTATTGAGGTACTACATACAGATAGGCTAGTAATAAATATATTATCGGGTTTTATGATAAAAAAACATGAATAGTAGTGATTCACCACATGATTCCAATTCACATGTTACATACGAGATGTCACAAACGGTCTAAAAAAAAAAGATTATGCAGAATGAGTAATAATTAAAATAATATATAGTATGATTAATGATCAATTACTAAAAAGAAACAAGGATTGTTAGGTGCAGCTCCACTTCATGAATAACTGACTTTTATAAAATCGAAAACAGTGCAATTTTATAATTCGAGCAATTTTGTTCATTCGAGCAATTTGATAATTCGAGCAATTGTTCATTCGAGCAATTGTTCGTTCGAGCAATTGTTTTTCGAGCAATTGTCTTTCGAGCAATTGTTCTTTCGAGCAATTGTTCATTCGAGCAATTGTTTTTCGAGCAATTGTTTTCGAGCAATTGTCTTTCGAGCAATTGTTTTCGAGCAATTTACCGGCTACCGATGATCAATTACTAAAAAGAAACAAACATTGTTAGGTGCAGCTCCACTTCATGAATAACTGACTTTTATAAAATCGAAAACTGTACAATTTTATAATTCCAGCAATTTTGTTCATTCGAGCAATTTGATAATTTGAGCAATTGTTCATTCGATCAATTGTTCGTTCGAGCAATTGTTTTTCGAGCAATTGTTCGTTCGAGCAATTGTATTTCGAGCAATTGTCTTTCGAGCAATTGTTATTTCGAGCAATTGTTTTTCTAGCAATTGTTTTCGAGCAATTGTCTTTCGAGCAATTTTTTTCGAGCAATTGTCTTTCGAGCAATTTACCGGCTACCAAATAAAAGTGTAGGAAAATAAACCTGGTTCTTACAAAGATTTCATAAAGTGCCGTAATTCAAAGTCACCTTTTGTATATGTTTACCTCTTCAATATTGAAGTAAAATGTTATCCGTGAGAATCAAAGCCTTTGATCAATTTATTCAATTGGTACAATTCAGAAGTTTGTGCGATAAGAAATATGGTTTGATGTGGAGAGATCCAATCAGAAGAAGAAAGACGCGGGTTTGAGAAACTTTTTCAATAAAAAAATTAAATTACAGGAAGAATGAACTTTTGAATACATATTCTGACAAAATAATAGCGCAAAACTTTCGAATAATATCCCATTCAAATCGATGAATAGGTTGAAATATGTTCCTTGGATTTCAGTCTTGACATCTGCAAAGAAAATCCTTTGAAAATTATCTAATCACACACACTATAAATTTATTGACAGAAATGATAATTAAATAATGCATAGCAATAGTCTAATTTATTGACATAAATGGTAATTAAATAATGCATAGCAATAGTCTAATTTATTGACATAAATGGTAATTAACTAATGCATAGCAATAGTGTAATAAGAGAGAGAATTATGGTTAATCGTGTAATATTAAAAGGAGTCCCCGCATAATTAATCTTCTATGATAAATCATAATTTTCTTTGTGAATAGCTTCACTGAACAGGTAAAACAAAGTTCAAATTTTCCACTCATTCTTAAAGTATCAAAATGAGCAGTTTACTTTAGTGAAGCACTAAAATATTATCACTTGTGTAAAGAGAGAGCTGTAAAGAAAGGAACGAATGAAGCCTACAGAAAATTAACGAGGAAAATGTGCTGGTAAGAACAGGAGAGTAAAACAATGAGGAACATTAAATGGTATATCAACATAGAACATGTTACCATTAAAAATGAAAACATTTCAGCAACTGACAAACAGTTTCAAATATTTCCACAAGTTTAAGCAGAAAATATCCCTAGAAAAAGTCATCTTTCCAAATGAGAACATTAAAGTGACATTAAATCATAGAATGACTCCATGGTACGTCATCTGCAAACATTCTAGAACTTTCCAGAGAAGTTTTTAGGCAAAATAACCATCTCCTGGCATGGTGTGAGCAGCCATTTCCTTGCTATAGAAATATTCCCTCATTTTTGTTGAACTTGGAGCAAAAGTAGGAATAGTTTCATGTCTTTACAAAATTTTGACTTCTTAAATTAAGAGAACCAAAGAATATATCAAAAATAAATCAGTCACATCCTAGCAGGCTGTTCCAACTTCTCAGGCATCAAACGAACCTCAAAAACGATGTGCACTAATATCGTTAAAAAGTTTTTAGATCCAATTATTAGTGGCGTTCCTCATCAGCTGCACCAACCCATTGGACTTTAGAGTGAGAGTAATTTGGGGACTGAAGTTAATGCTCTACCGATCTCCACGCTAAAACTCGCACTAATATGGTATGGAAAACATCTTAAGCCATAATATTAAATGGTGCTTGGTAAAGTTTGTATGAATGAGCGAACACATTCACATTTTAATTTTCAATTTTCATGCACAAGTATCATAATTTTACGCTGTAAAACAGGCATTAAATACAATTTATTAACGCATAGTCCCTCTAACATTATATCGTGGACCGGGGCTTTACAGGATCACACTGAACAAATAAGAAGAGCCTATAATGTGACCCGGAAAAACTCTAGGCTTCGATAGCATCGATCCTTTCAAGGCTATAAACCTAATAAAAGAAACAAGCAAATCAAAGAAAAATTTACAGAATAATTATAATAGCAAGATCAAGTGATAGCCAGTTTAATGAGTATATTGAGAATCTACTAAATATAGTTCAAAATAAAATTAAACTTATTAAGAGAATGAAGAGTTCTAAAGTTAATGTTGGTCTAATTCCACAGGCCAGATGCTTCATAAAAAATGACTTGCATACAAAAGTGCGACTTGAATTTGTTATATTTATATGGGTAAGGTAATGCTGAAGCTATTTCTTGTTGGTTATGCTTATTAGTATTAGAGTGATCGTAACACATGGGATTGAATGTCAGGTTATTTAATGATTCATTCATATATATATACAAATTTAAAATTTGTATATATACAAATTCAAAAACATTGAAAGAGTTCATCATACATAGATTAAAAAAAATTGAAGTGTGTGGAAATGATTAATACAAATGAAGACTTCTAACAGCTCTTTTCTAATTGTACAATAATAGATGTTAAGTTGATCGATATCAGCAAACATATTTTAATACAAAATGTACATATTATCACATCTAAAGAACAGAAAAATTTCAGTTAAATACTGCTCATAAGGAGACAGTAAAATCCTCGTCTTAGGATGTTCTCAAGAACGTATAAGAGTCATGCAATGTCATAAGTAGGGCTGGGACAATATGCTCTAAAAACTATAGATCCCGAAAATATCATAGACGAAACTAAATGAAATGATACCGAA
Source organism: Caprella mutica (assembly GCA_947561585.1). Taxonomy (NCBI): domain Eukaryota; kingdom Metazoa; phylum Arthropoda; class Malacostraca; order Amphipoda; family Caprellidae; genus Caprella; species Caprella mutica. The sequence goes on along the minus strand of CANNZV010001289.1, from coordinate 93,734 downwards.
TACTATGTACCGCTGGTTTAGAACCATTCAATACTCTTTAGTTCTCTCCGTCTATAACATTTTAGGGATCTACCTATAGTTTTTAGAGCATATTGTCCCAGCCCTAGTCATAAGAGTATGAGCACTTTAAAGGTGGGATGGGGACGAGAAATGCTAATAAATGATGTGTATTTTGTCTATTTGAACCAATAATCTGACAACCTAAAACAATAGGTAAACAAACAAAAAAATAAAAGGTTAATAGATGATCAATTCCTATCGAGAAAATATATCAAAGAATATAAATTGTATTTTTTATACACTACTTCTGTTTATATGCGGGGACAGGCATATAATTAGGGAATTTTACCTACGACAGAACAATAGTTTGAAGAGCTTTATTAGCTATTGTAATCATCTGATTATTACCTAATTAGTGATGTTTATTAGCTATTCATAAGCTTATCGATCGAGATAAACTACCTGAAAGGAGTTATTATCTGCTCAATTAATTTGATATAACCTCTAACTGGTTAACGTATAGAGAATAAATGTATTAAATCAGCATAAAAAAGAGAGAAATGCTGATTTTAAAGGAATTGCAATCTCAAAGAAGGAGAATAATTCAATTCTATGAACGGGAAACGAACCATTGCCCTCAGGCACAGGTAACTAATACATAAAACAGTATAAATAGGAACAACTGCCTAATATTTAGTATGCATAACCAATGTTCATAAAAATTACTATAATTCTAAAATAGCTACGGTTATCTGTGCACCCAGTCGGAAAATTATAATAGATCGGTGACTGTAATTGACAGGAAAAAAAAACAAAATCTAATCGTTATCTATCATAAACCAAAAATATTTAAAGCCTATCTTCCAAAACAAAAACAATCGACGATAATGTTTTAATAAATTAATATTTTACGATAAAATTACTATATTAGTATTTACTGTTATCGAAAAAATATACGATATGTCAATTGTGACTTTTCCGTCTTAGTAACTATTATTATATGAATGATAACTAACTAATATCATTAATATCTTTTACAGAGTTCTCTCAGTGAGCATGAGACAGTTCACCTTCGTGTCTCAGCTCATTCCATTCCTTTATAGTTTCTTCTCTCATGTCCAGATGCTATAGGACAATTATCTGCTAATTCTTTCCATAGTTTCATGGCAGTGGGTTAGGTTAATAATTGGGAATGGTGAACAACTTATTTCAGTAATATTTAATGTTCTCTTTGTTCATCATAGATTTACGTTTATATTTTATGTTCTATTTCCGTGATTAAATTCATAAAGACTTCATTATTATTTACTACTACTATACACAGTACTCCATAAAACTAAGACAGTAATTAACTCGAAATGGTAATGATTAAAACTGATGACATTAACAATTCAACTTGTTTGTAATTAATAGATATAAATGTTTATAGGTGTTAGTATATGTTTGAATTAACGACCCATTAATAGTCTGAAGCATTAACTCAATGGATTGATAACTACTAGATCAATTAGAACACACTTACAAACATTCAATTGACATATTTTTGATTTGAATTGGGCATTGTTTAATTCTAATATGAATATTATGTTAAGGTTGACAGACGTTTCGTCGATAAATTTTCGTAAAATGGATATTAAAATACTCTTGTGATGTTACAAAACATGTACTTTAAAAGGATATTAAAAGACTATTAAATAAATTTCAATAGTTTTTCTACTTTAATACTAAACCAGAACTCCTAAATAATACCAAATTATTTTAAAGTAATTTGAAAAATTGTAGGGGAGAACCGGGAGCATTCGGACAGAGGGATGGTTCGGACAACTTGTTTAAAAACATGTTTATAATTGACTAATTGTTGGAACGACCGCTTATTGCAACTGAATGTGTGCGACGTGTTAACCGTCAGCTATTTGAAAGATCCAATGCGGAGATGTAGTATTTCGCCTCCGAGGTGTAATTTACTGTTTTCTTCAATATTGATATAATTTTTCGTAATTCAATTAGATCGTGTGTGGACTATATGAATAGGAAACTGATTCTCAATCACAAAGGTATGAATTATATCATATTATTATGTTATGTTTGGTGTGTTAAAAAAAAGATACAAATGAAATTAGAAAAATGGTGATGTTTTTAATTTTGAAGTGTCATTTGGGATGAATCGGACACTTCTGTTGAGGTTGGTTCAGACGGTGTCAGAACCTTCTCTCTGTATCCGATTCAGTCCACCATTACAATTTATTGAAGTAATTCTTATTAAAAAAGACATTCTGAACTTGAAGTTAATTATTCTAATTGACATGGCATTCGTTTATAAGATTAGTTGCAACTTTTAATATTTTATTTATTATTTATTTATTTTATAGTTTGACGATAGTATTCATGCCTTCTCATTATAAGAGGAAAATTGATGGAGGCCGTAACAAAGTAGGTATTCAAAAAAACATTGGATGAATTCCTAAAAGGTTTATCTGTCAGAAAAGCTGCTGAAATTGGAAGTGTAGCAAAATCTACACTTATGGAGTAATATCTTAAACATTCAATGAAATATTTGAGATGTAATTTACTAATTTTGGTGAATTCTAAGAAAAAGGAAATAGTTTTACCCAAAGTAAAAGGAAATAGTTATACAATTTTCTTTCGATAAATAGCTATTAAATATAAAGATAATTTCACATTGATTATTCATGGGCTATCTATATTTTGTTGGAGAAAATTTTCAATCATTACAATAGTATTATTATGATAAAATTTCAAATACGATGAATTATTACAGTGAATAACAAGTCATTATGGTTTATGCCAATTAAATTAGTAGATCCGAATTCAATCCTATCGTTTAATAACCCAAATTTCCAATGTTTTAACCATTTTTATGGTGTCCGAATCATCCTCACAGCTTGTCCGAAGTCTCCCTCTAGGAAGGAGCATTCGGACACTTGAATCTCTCTTACATTTTGTCTTATAACTTCCGAATTAAGGTTTAAATTGTAAAACAGTCACAACACAAATTGAAGTAACATGATTTATCTACATCCAGAAATCTTTAAATAGTAAAATTATTCAGTTTTTAACAAAACTGTCCGAATGCTCCCGGTTCTTCCCTATATGCAAGACAAAACTAAAAAAAATTTATCGCATCTAACAATGAAAACATCTAAATCTAAATAACTGTATCCACACACAAAGAGTATTCTTAAATTTAACTCTTTGTCGGGTGAAGGTGTCTTTTCGAGTACTTTGAGAAAATTGATAATATATTAATTCTACATATTATGTAATAAACTCATATTTTTCTTGGAGCCTGGAGAGGATTTTTAATGATTTTTCTTACAGGATCAAAATTCGAAAATGGGAAACCTTTCGATAACTCTGAACTTTTTCTCTTTCAAAGCCAACTACTGGTTTCAAAGAATCACTTTTTGGTATTACAATAACCTAAACTATCGATAAACATTCAATGGCAAGTTTTTTCAAATAAAATCTTTACTTTCAATCTACGATTACCACTCAATTACCGAACACTTGCAGTAGTCGAACAGTGGGCATTTACCAACTGATAATGACTTGTCAATTACAAATCAGACGATATAAATCTTATTATTATGAAAAGTAAGTTTATTGAAAGAAAATTGTTTTAAATTTTTGAAATCACAAACGTAACTATACCCAAAAATTATTAAATTACTTTAAAATAATTTGTTATTATTAAGTAGTGTTGGTTTAGTATTAAAGTAGAAAAACGATTGAAATTTATTTTAATAGTTTTCCTCCTTATAATTTGATAGTTTGATACATTCATTATTCTGTTAAAGTACATGTTTTTTAACATTAGAGTGTGTTTATATCCCCTTTATGAAAACTTGTCGTCGGAACGTCTTTCGACATCATGTCTGCACAGCCATGAAAGGCAAAAGAACCTTTCATATTATTCGTACGGGGGTAAATAATTTGAAAATAACTGAACTCACTTTCATTAAACACAATTTATCACCGGAAAAAGGGTCTAAATCTTATAATAACCTGTTCCGTTAATTGTGTAATAAATTCAATAACAGCCTAATAATATGAATTTTTTACATTTTAACTCTTATTTCAGTTTTGCAGGTGGTTAAGAACTAGTTCATAATAACTATTTGTTGTGGTATGCAGAGAAATATTAAACACAAAGTTACCTCAAAGTTACCTAATGATGGGAGTGGAAATGTGAAATTTTTTTCGAAATCATAAAGCCAAATTTAAGATATTATAATTTGTGAATGATTTAATTACCCTAACTTAAATTATTTAATTTATTTCCTCTTCACGGTTAGTTATATCTATACCCAAACAAATAGCCACAAATATTTGATGATATTTGAGATACTCAAAACCAGCCTAAATTGCAAAGAAATATCAATAATAAATAGCTAGTTCTTCACACAGCTCGATGACAATCCATATCTAACCTCAATATCTCTGCCCAGCATGCAATGCGTCAGCTGAAAACATCCAGCATGGAAGCAAGGAATAAATTTATATTCTCTAATCTTCTATCTAGGATACAGACTGTCAAATATTCTATCTTTAACTATCATATAAATACATAAAGAATGAAAATTAATTAAAATTTTAAGAATAAATTATTTTGAAATAAACAATTCTGTAAGTAATGAAGGTAGGTCTTCTGGTTATAAATGTCCTGAAATCAAAAGCATTATAGGTTGTTAAATATCATATCAGAATATGGAAAGAAAGAATGAGTTAAAATTGTTTTACTGTTTCCAGTGTTCGTGTTCTTCGGCCAATCATCATTATGATGCGCATCAAAATATAGTCAATCATAATTATAGAAATATAAATCGTTGACCGATTTATATTTAAGAGTGTTGTGTATTGATTGCATTGTATCATATTTAAATATAAGAAAATGGTTGCTGGATAATGACAAATCGTCCCGGTAAATTTCAGGTAATTTGGTTGAATAAATTTTATGAGTTATGCGAATAACAAGATTACAAATAAGTAAATAAATAAAACACTACCTTATTATTCGTACGGAGGTAAAAAAGAAGTACAATAATGACGGTTCGTTATTTCACGAAAGTGCTTTATTCTATATAAACAAGTAATAGTAACAGTTTAAAGAAACTATAAGCACATACAAAGATATTTGTTCAATATATGCAGTAATATTAAATATTATTTTTTTAAACGTAGTATTGTACAAATACTTTCGTGTCCTTTTAAGCCTATTCCTTTTGAAGTACTGATATGAATACTAATCTAACCTTTTTATATTTTACGTTTCTAGCGCCGTTTTGAATAACTATAAGATGTTTTGTTAATTAATTGCCCGGATTGTGTAAAGAGATGCAGTACTAGAGGCTAAATACCTTGGAGTAGCGTTGTTTCTGTTGGGGCGCTATCTTGCCTCTTTCTACCGCTAGATTGAGGGCGTTAGTGAGATGGTGGTAAGACTCTGCCCAGCACCTCGGTGGCTATTTCTAGGAGGAGAGAAGCAAGAGGAGGGAGAGATGTTCCTTGCTTGGCACAGAGAATAACACTGATGGAGAGAAGAAAAGTGAGCCAGTGCGACACACGCTACTCTTTGGATCGGTAGGGGCAGCTGCAGCGCCGCACAAACAGCACCGGGATGTGCCTAGTAGACCTCTCGCTAAATCAATGGGTTAATGTTATCAATGGGTTAATGCTATCAATGGGTTAATGTTATCAATGGGTTAATGCTATCAATGGGTTAATGTTATCAATGGGTTAATGTTATCAATGGGTTAATGCTATCAATGGGTTAATGTTATCAAGGGGTTAATGTTATCAATGGGTTAATGTAATCAATGGGTTAATGTTATCAATGGGTTAATGTAATCAATGGGTTAATGTAATCAATGGGTTAATGTAATCAATGGGTTAATGAATGGGTTAATGTAATCAATGGGTTAATGTAATCAATGGGTTAATGTTATCAATGGGTTAATGTTATTAATGGGTTAACTGATTTTAAATTCATAAGAGTGTGATATTTGTTATAGTTTCGGGTTAAATCAATAGGTAACTTATATTTTATTCATTCAATTATATGATTAAAATCCTGATAGTTAGATATCAATAAATCTAAAGACATCACAATTCTGTACCCGCTACAAAGAAAGTTTCTTAATATATTATTATTATTATTATTTATTTATTTATTTATTTTCCTGTTTGTTTACATTTAATGCAATAATAATTAACTAGTATAAAATAAATAAGATATATTGCTATACCTAATTGTTTTAATTAAAAATAATCATTAAAGTATTTTTTCGTTAAATAATTCAAATATTAATATATTCATCGACTTACAAATTTTCGATTAAAATCCTATCAATACTTTCCATCTCCAGTTTTAATAAGTAGTAATTTATAGAAAAAATAAAATAGAAACTGGAGAAAGGAAAGAAGAATCAATTAAATGCAATCAATAATAACGGAAATAAACTAATCACATTTTCTTCGACGAATAATTCAATTTATGAAGAAATGATTCACTGTGTAATCTAATAAATAGTTATAATATTAATTGATTCTCAATAGTCAGTCACCATGTTTAACATACAGAAAAGCTAATTAATATAGTCTAGGAATTGCCACAATCGCACTGAATTTTTTTATATTTAATTCGAGAGAAATGTCTTACCACAATGTGGCGAATTGGAGTAGAATAAAATCTGGTGGAAAGGGACGTGTACCCCGATAAGAAAATGACTTTTTCCTTTTGTTTCAATCTGACTGTCACTAACTCGATTACTCTTTTTGCCAAATGTTTTTTTCCCCTTCAACAATGTGTCATTCTTAAAATAATCTTCGGAAGGAAAAGCCTTTGATTTAAATTAACAAATAACAATTACATCATTTATCAGTATTAGGATGGTTCATTCCCGTGCGTATTACAGTCATGTTTGTATTAATATTATTTCCCCCCAAACCTGTGACAGAGCCAACTAGCGGTGCAAGTGTTGATTATTTGTCCCATTTCTACAAACCATATCTTCTCAGCAATTTCATTATATTCAAGTCCATAGTTTTTGAAAATATATTAAATATTGTAACTACGTCTATAGCTGCATTGCTGAGAAATTATGGTTTATAGGAAAGGGATAAATAAATAAAATAATATTAACTCAAACATGAATGTAAAACACACAGAGTTTAGTAAACCTTTCTTGTTCTTCTATTTAATGTAATAGAAAGTCAGACAGCGAAGGTAGAGTGTGAAATAATTAATTATGAATCTACTACTTGGTCAATTTCTATTTTGTTGATTGTAATGTGATATGTGACTTTGGTTCTACGAATTCAAAGCATTTTGGAGAATGCTACAAAACATCGTACTTTTAAGAAAGAATTTAAAAAAAAACAGTGACATCGTGCTTGGAGGATATCCTTGTAGAATATTAATCTGCTATTCAATTAAATTTACTTTATGTTTTTTTGATAAGATTATTTGTTTTGTGTTCTTTAGATATATTGTGAGTTAGAACTAGAGGGGGTAGAAGGATGTCTCTATAGTTCTATTGACCTACATACTAACCAGAGCAAGAGACGCGAGGTTATTCTCCCACACTGAGATAACGAAGCAATGGGTCAACATCCTCACACAGTGACTTCTATAGAAAAACATTTGCCGTGTAAAGGGGGTGCTATTATATAAAGAAAAAGGGCAACAGGTTTATATATTTACATTTCTTAAAAAATAATCAATTGCCACATATATAATCTTAATTTAACCATGCAAATTTGAATATTAAGTTAGCAGTTTTATTCATAAACTCTCTATCTTAAATTAAAGTAATTTAAAATAACTAGTAATGTTTTAGACTATTGATGTATTTCTAACCAACTTATTCATAAAACTATGATTAAAGTTATTAGAACTTATGTTCGTAAGTATAAACTTCGGTAAAGGTGCACTTAAGCTTCGACTGAGAGTCTCGAAGCTATTCTTCCCCTTCTGTTATTTTATTAAATATTAGCAATTAAATAAAAAAGTGGTAGGTATCATAGTTACTTATTGCTTAGTTATAATTTAGCAGTCTTATCGTATTTTACTCTCTGTTTCTGGCAAAAAAAAAAGAAGATTAGGATGAAAGAGAAGATTTGAAGTACTGTGTATTATGTATTCGAACTTGAAATAATGAATTACAAAAAAGGTTATATTTAAACAAATTAAAATTTCTGCAGCAGAATAAAACCTAGACAAATTCTTCTTTTCTCTTCCTTTCCCTTCCCTTTCTCTCCCTTTCCTTCCTTTCTCTTCCCTTCCTTTCCCTTCCCTTCAGTAACTGCAGTCCATTGTAGCGAAGGGAAACCTCAGGCAAAAACTGAGAGGGAATTATAACTTTTAGGGCAAAGACACTGCAGTTACTCTGTAGAAACACCTCACAATGATCTGTTGTCTGAAGGTGATGAGTCATTTACACTCTAACTGTATTCGCAATTTATTCTATAGCTAAAATATTATTTATTGGAAAACAAAATAAACATTGTTTATAATGAAATTCTCTATCAGTTAGGGTATGTTCCAAGTTATCGACCGGTTCCACAATCCACATTCTTTATAATATAAGAAAAACAAATAAATACAAAATTGGTATTAAAAATCGTATTCATGATACCTGCAGGTTGAATACGAGTTAAATATGAGTTAAATTTATTTAAATAATGATCATAAATTTGAAACCGTTCGATAACCTACATCAACATTGTGAATATTATTATTAATAGTGCTAATAGAACTATTACAGTGACTGTTAGTCCCTGACTGTTGGTTATAGTTCTCTCTTTTCAATCAGTCACAGTGAGGCTAAAGTTTCTCGTGATTGGACAGGCAGTGAGAGTGGTAAGGAGGTCACTGCAAGGAGTGGCATCTTTTCTAGGGCACACTCAGCTAGAACCATACGAATAACACCAAAAACTATCGCATCAATGGGAAGTGAGGGAAACAAAACAGTTACGCACTGAAGGCATTTATAAAAAGAAAACATTTCTCTTTTCATAATGTTTCAATTTTCAATGAATTACAAAACTGAACCAATTTAATTTATCTATGAATATATCACAGTATCAAAAAGATAGTTAAATTATGATGATAAAATAAATTTGAACTTTAAATAATAGATTTGATAGATTTTGTATCTTCAAAGAATACTCATAGTGAAAAGAAAGTTATAGATTCATTATTATTTGTTCATACAATAATTTATACTATAAGCGAAAGAAAGAATGACGTGTGTTTTAGGAGAGCACACTCAAATTATTTATTGCATTCTTATAATTTTTAATAATTATGACAGTTCCTACACTGTAGCTAGATAATCTTTTTCTGCAACATCACCAATGATATGAGATAATATTTATTAGGGATATTTAGGTCTGATAAAAGTATGAATAACTTATAACTATAGAGGCGGAATAAAATCCTAGTTCGATGTCAAGTGGTATTTTAAATTAATTTTTTTATATGAGAAAAGGCTTTATTTTAATATCTATGCTAATAATTTCCTTAGTGTGTTTATTTATTTATTTGGTGTCCGCTTTTACACGACGGGTATTAAACATGAAGAATGTATCTATGATACGCACGGGAATATATTGAATTGATATTTAAATTCCCCTGTTTCTATTCAATTTTTGAATATATTTTATCTATCCAATAAATTAAAATATGCAGAAAATTTAATTTCAATTGAATTAATTAAAAAAACGTAATAACGGGTAATAAATTGGTATTGATGATGATTTTTAACGGGAAAGTACACTAGTTAATAATAATTTTCATATTGTATTTAAATTGTTCGTATATGCAGAAGTTACTTTTACTTATTTGTTTCCAATAAAATTTTGTCTTGTGAAATGAATTTATGGTATTTAGAAGTTAAATTATCAGGTGAAAAAAACTTATAACAATCAATAAAAGAATTAAATAGAAACTAAAATCAAGAGGTAACACTTTTATCGCTTGTGTAAGTTCTTATTTCGCGTTAGTAGTCATGTAACATTGCCAGCAAATAACATTGCCAGCAAATAACATTGTCAGCAAATAACATTGCCAGCAAATAACATTGTCAGCAAATAACATTGCCAGCAAATAACATTGTCAGCAAATAACATTGCCAGCAAATAACATTGCCAGCAAATTCACTTAAATCAAAATTGCATCAATTTATACTTAATTAATAAATTAATTTTTAACATATGGTAAAGTTACAATCACCAGATGTGAATTAAATACCCGATGAAATTTCAATATGTTATTATTAACAATATCATTAAATATAACCACACAGAGTAACTACATCTCATGCACTAACTTTCATTCATTTTATCTCTATAAACTAATTGGGGAGAAAACAGTGCTCTCTCTACTGGAAAATTCTACGCAATGAATACTTGATCGGTAGTTAAACAGTCCATTTCTGAAAGAAACAAACTCCATTTAATTTAATTATTTTGTTATTTCTAATTATCACAAAATTATACAACTGTATAAGAGTACTGTGGCATTGCTCTAATTAATATTTCTTTTTTTGCCAAATAAATAGTATAGAACTGTAGCCAATTTAAGCTTACCGCAAATACAGAGAGAAATGAAAGAGCTTCTTCAGGCACTGAGTGCAATGGTTAGATCTAACAAAGCATTCTTAGCACAGTTTAAGAGCAGCAAGTTTGATTGCTTGACTCTTCGAGTTATTTTCCTCCGTTTCCATCACATTCAGTTAATGTTGGAGTCTAAATGGATGGCTAAATATATTAACTGGTTCATCTAAGAATTATAAAGAGATTGAAGAAGAGATTGAACAGAAATTCTCATCTTTGAAGTCTTTAAAACAACATGTGAAATATATTGGTTCAAGTTAAAAGGTCCCCTCCAACCAATATTTTTTATTGCTTAAATCAACGAGGCTAATGTTTCTTATCATTTTACTGCAAACCCCATAAAATTTGATAGCATATTTTTAATTTTATATGCTTTTAAAGATTTTTATAATCCAAACTCTACAAAACCTACTCTACTTCCGACTTTCTAATTTTCAGTCTGAAGAAGAAGAATGTACACCATTTGTTTTGATTGTCAACTAGGTATTTGGTTTATTAAATTTATTTATTATTCACTTTAAGGTTTAAATTCGAATAAACTTATTATAGAAACGTTTATATACTTTTAGAAACAATTAATATCTTAAAAGAAGGCCAAAAATGCATTGTTTGTTTAAAAATCTAAATTTGAAATCAAAACAAAGAGTGTAGGGGAGGATGGTCATCAATGGGACACTAGGAACAATGGGACATGCTGAATAACTTTTTTTATTTGAGGGTAATTTTCAACAAAATCTTAGAGGTAAATTAGGCATACTTCAGTGCATTCACTCGCATTGCATTCAGCGGTTGGGGTGCAGTCAGCCCTGTGTAAAATCGAAAACGTGTTTTAGAGGTGGGAAAACTAAATTTTTCGTACTTTGTTTCAATTGATATAAATCTGTTAGTTTAACATATAATAATTATGGCATTTTTACATAATATTAAGTAATATGTAAAATATGATCATATGAAAGGATTGCCTTTATACTTTTGTAGTTGATCCGCTATACCCATATGTTTTCAAAATGGCGTCATGGTGATCATTGGGACAGAAAATTTGGTTAACAATGGGACAGTGCCCTATTGTCAACCAAACTGTCTAGTTACTCTATATGAATCAATAAATATCTATTTTTCATACAAAAACGTGAACTGTAGCTTCAGGTCTTCTTGTAGAAACAGAGCTTCCAGCTGAAGCGGTACTTTCGACCATGTTCAAGGGCTTTAGCAATCTGAGGTTATCACAAAGCACTGCATAGAAAACAAATTTCACTAATAAAAGAAAAAGACGCAGCATGATTGCAATGGATACATCAGAGAAAGAGGAGCTTTTTGTTGGTGCCACTAAGGATAACGACTTCGAAATCACTTCATAAAGTATCCGCTGTAGATGGCCTGTGAAGTGTGAACTATTGTTCTTGGTCTGGTATAGAACTCTTAATTTAACTGATCCATTCGTCTGAAGAACTTAAATCTCTACCGAAAAGGTTGGAAATGAAGATTTATGCACTTGTAGGATTTGATGTGACTTCTAATACGTATTCTGTTCGCCAAAAGCATGAAAAAGATAAATACAAAATATTGATGTTAGGCGAAGATTCAATTAAGTGCAATGAGCTTAATTTTCCAAATGTTCCTGACATGGCTCGGTGAAGCTAGAGGACATTAAATTGATAGGTACTATATGAACCAACTAAGTGTGTGACAACATAAAGAGATAATTCGAACTTGAAATTTGACCATAACCTCAACAATAAACAAGTTTGATAAACTGTCCCATCGTTCACCAGGGTATGTCCCATTGTTCACCAGTGCTGTTATAAAATGGGACAAATTTTTTTGTTTATTATATAATTTTTTTCTAGTCAACAGAATATGTGATAGCATTCAAGTTAGTTTCATTTTATAGAGGAATATCTATATTACACATGGATTTTTTATTTTACATACTTTGCCCATAGTAAATGAAATATCAATCTTTCTGTGTTTTCTGTCCCATTGATGACCATCCTCCCCTACAATCTTCTTTCTCAGCGTCAGGTTGGAGATTCGTTTGATTGTTGCTCACAGAGTACTGAAAAACTTTAAAAGCAAATAATAAAATATATACTGAACCGAATTGTATGCGGTTTGCGGAATAATGATCGTAGACCTTAGTTCTATAATATTATGTAATAAACTCATTTTTTTCCCGGAGCCTGGAGAGGACCTTTAAAATGTCCATCTGAAAGAAAAATTGTAATATTACCTTCAACCAATAACCCGCAATGAGCTCATTGCTTTACCAGCAATTAGCTCATTGCTTTACCAGCAATTAGCTCATTGCTTTACCAGCAATTAGCTCATTGCTTTACCAGTAATTAGCTCATTGCTTTACCAGCAATTAGCTCATTGCTTAAATTACAAAAAGCACTTCAAGTGTGCCTAATTATCCATGACTAATATTGGAATATCCCTGAAATACAAATCCGAGGCAATTAGTTAGAACTAAACTAATTTAAAGGTGGATTTTGTATTGATAATCTGTACCCTTACTGCAATTCTGGCAAACATTTGTACTCAACAGAAAGTCCCTTTCTTACAAGAGGGTATATAAAGTATCAACATTGAAGGTATTTCATGATTGGAGCTTTCGAATAGAAAGATGTCTATTCATCGTCAGGGAGAAAGTAAAAAAATGTACTAAACAATGAATATCATGACTAAGGCTGTGACATGGCTTATTTTGCTTATGCTATTAAGAATTTAAACATATTTTATGGAAGCATATGCGTTGTGTTTTATATGGGCTTTAAGGCAAATCATTCGAGCGGCCATTTTACGCACCTTTCGTAAATAGTATTTAGATGTATTTTCATTGTGTTTCAAATAAGTTTGTAATACATGAAATGTAAGTAACAAGCCATGTCTTCTAGAAAACATATTTGTTTCCTCCAAGTTCTTATTTCAAATATCACTAGTGTGGGGTCAAAGTATTGCAAAAAGAAAAAAAAAACACACTGTACAGTCACAAGTTTCAAACTTTGTCGTAGCGTAACTATTTAAATTTGCAGAAAAAATTAAGTTGATAGCTTGCAAAAGCTACTAGCATTCAGGATGCCTAAAGTCATCAATAAAGAACAAAGAAGTACTAAAATCTCTTAAATCTTAAAAACCAAACGACTTATACGGAAGCGATTACTTGACCAGGAAACGAGCTAACCTACTCTACAAACTAAGACAAATTAAATCCGCAAACCCGAACGTCAAATCAGTGTACAACAACGCCGGCAACCTCTGACGTAAGTTGGTGAACAACAACAATATATTTTATGCCTATAAATTAATAATAGAAAAGCATATACCAACTTCATCAAGGAGAATTCATTGAATGAATAATCACGAGCCACCTCGAATACAACTCAATAGTGATTTTAATAGCTTCATTCCGACTGTACCCTGCAAGTTATATAACATGGAAGACTTGGAAACTTTAAAACTTCCTAATAGCACATCAGTAATCAATTCGAATAAAAGGAGCATGAGAAGAAATTTTAGTGTGCTGGAAAGTTTCCTATCGTTACAACAGTTCTCATACGATAAAATAGCAGTCACGGAAACATGGCTGAGCCCCGAAGAGGATCACATCTTCAATATAAATGGTATTAAAAACATTGCACCTATCGTAATAGAAATAGTTGTTTATGTAGGTAACCATTTCGATACTGTGAAAATAGATTGTCATATGCATCTGACGATATAGAATTGTTATCCTTAAAAGTACATAATTCTTGTTTTTCATTTAATATAGTATACATCTATAGAACTCCATCACGTCCAATTGAAACTTTTAACGCTATTTCGCAAACTATAATATTACCAAAGCTTACAGGTTATAATACTAAATCAGTTTTGACAGACAATTTCAACATAAATTTGGTCAATCTTCTCAAGTTACCAGATATTGATTCTTTTATAATAAACATTTTAATTAGATTTGATTATTTCTCGCTTATCGACCAACTAGACTTTCGCCCAACAATAGCATAACAAAATACTCTTTACTTGATAAAATTTGGTCATTGACGTGAACAATATAACCTAAGGGTTTTATAATATAGAACTGTCCGACCATTTACCGGTTATGTGCTATTTTGTGTACCGTAATTCACTAGACTTAGGCAAACTTACGTTTAGAAACTTTAATACCGACTGTTATAGGAGGAAATTCGTCGAGACTATTAGACAAAGTTGACAAAATATGTGAATAAGTCGAAACATTCTGAATGGATGAATTCAGATTTAAAAAGACTAATAATAAAGACAAATAGATTACGTGCACTCGGCAGAGCGCATACCTTCGCCGCAGCTTTGACCCATTCTCTCCCAAAATCTAATAAACTGGTGACTGGATAATGAATAATCGTCCCTCCAGATTTTATACAATTTGGATGAACACTTTTTGAGTTATTTGAGTTATAAATGACCTTGACCTTTGACCGGATCAATCCCAAAATTCCGCCAGATGGTTCCTGAACATTGACTGATCGCTCCATCAAATTTCAGGCAATTTGGTTAAATAATTTGAGTTATTAAGGTATAAATGTCCTTGACCTTGATTTTTGACCCAATCACTCCCAAAATTCAACCAAATGGCTCCTGAATATTGACCAATCGTACCACCAAGTTTCATGCAATATGGTTGAATAATTTTTGAATTATAAATGACCTTGGCCTTTGACAGGATCGCTCCCTAAGGCAATTTGGTTGAATACGTTTTGAGTTATGCGAATAACAAGATGATGAATAAATAGATGCCGGGTAAAATATAACCTTCCTCCAATTTGCGAAGGTAAATAGACTACTGAAACTTTCAAGGGAAGGCAAAATTACTAGAATGTCCTACAATGTGTACAGAAACTTCCTGGTTTCATTAATAATAAAAACGAAACGATATTTTAACCATGAAGAGCTAACTAATCTTAAATCAAACTCTAAACGACTATGGGCTGAAATGAATAAACTGATAGGTAGGAAACAAAAACATGATGCTCCTAAACTAGTGTTGAACGTTATTAGTCAGTCAAATTTTGATATGTGTAAAACTTTTATTCAACATTTCTGTTCGATAGCTGTAGATAATTTAAATTCTATACCAAATGTAACAATTCCATTAGAAATTCATAGTACTCAAGTAACCAATTCATTAGTTTTACACCAAGTCTCATCTACCTACTGAACTACACGAAATAACAACAACCCAAAAAAATAAAAATAAACACAAAAGAATACAGAAGCCTGAGCATTTAATATCGATAAAAGAAGAAATGAGTCCAATTTTATGTAGGGTTTTTAACAATTGTTTAGATAATTTAATATTTCCAGACTGTCTAAAAATTGCAAGAGTTGTACCTGTTTTCAAGTCAAGCTCTAGAAATGATCTGATAGAGTCATAGACCTATTTCAAACTTCAAATTTTTGATAAAATATATGAACGATTAAGGGGACCATACTTAGGAAAATATCATAATTTAATCATTTTTTTTATTTCATAGTTACCTAGTAACCTTCCAGATGTTTAAGTGAAATATCAGAGCTCTAGAGTCACTATGACCCACTGAGGGGAGAGAGAAAGGGAAGGGGACGAGAGGAGGATTTGGGGTCGCGGTAGATGCTTTACACACTTCCTATCAGCTACAAATAATTAGTGGTATAGTTCTTGCTACTGAGAAAATACCGATCACTCAGGCAACTCTGCCGATCAGTGCAATCAGTAGGACTCGATCAAGGTTCATAGACTATAACAGGTTAAACGAATGGGGAAAAAATTGCCATAGAGAAAACAACAGTTTCTGTCTTTCTTTTTGAATATCTCTTAAACGGTAGATTAAACTCGCGCGTGAGTCAACATAGAATTCTTTAGAATTTAATAATCTATTGAATGGTGTAAAAATATTTCAATGAAATGGTTATTATCGCTGCAAAACCAACAAAAAACTAACTGCTATTCACTACGACAATTAGCAATGGAAGGAACAATTTCTGTCTTTCTTCTTGAATATCTCTTAAACGGTAGATTAAACTACCGCGTGAGTCAACATAGAATTCTTTAGAATTTAATAATCTATCGAACAGTATAAGAAAATTAATGAAATGGTTATTATCATTGCAAAAAGAACAAAAAACTAACTGCTATTCACTCCGTTATTCGTTGATTAATGGGCACTGGTCAACATTTTCATCCGCTTTAATTACTGTAGCTAAAAGCCTAAAATAAGAACAAAAATAATATTGCAATAATAAAATAAGAAATAAACAATATAAAATGTCAATTATTGTAACATAGGTTTTAATCTAAAGAATAGGTTTTCATCTAAAGAATTTATAGACGCAGCTCTTAGTAACATTTCGTACTATTTCTATTCGTTTAACATGTTATAGTCTATGAACCTTGGACTCGATATATCTCATAAGGGGAAGATGTTGGGTGTCACAGCGCAGGCAGGTACACGGCAACTTATAGAATGCATTTTTTTTTGTATTTAAAAGCCTAAGGCTTTTACAATTTTGAAGCTAAGGCATTGGTTTTTTTTGCTTTCGATTTTTCAGGAAATTCTATAGAGCTGTCAATCCTTGTTTTATTGATTTTTGAAATATTTCTGGAAATATTAAATTTTGAATTTTTTTTTCACGACAAAATCAATATTTCGAAAAAAAAACAAGGATTGTCTGCTCTAGAGAATTCGGTGGAGAATCGAACGCTGAAAAACCCGTAGCTTCAAAATTGTAGGAGCCTTGGGCTTTTCTTGGAAAGGGGTTGAAATACGTTCAAAATTCGAATAACTCGTTTTCTATGGGTCTAATCGGAAAAATACCATGAAAAAAAAACTATAGAAAATTCAATTTTATAATAGGGCACTATGTTTCAGAACCGTAGCTTCATTAATAAAAATATTTCAAAAACCAAGTACGATCCCCTTAATAAAGAATAGATTATCGGTTTTAATTGAGAATGAGAATTTTATCTCCAAATGTCAATACGGCTTCACAAAAGAATCTTCTACAACTCTTGCAATTCAAATTTTTTTATGTAACATTTTAGATTAATTTGATAAGGGTTTTTATACTGTAACTTTGTTTTTAGATTTGAAGAAAGCATTCGATACAATTGATATAGATATTTTACCGAGAAAGTTTGATTTTAATGGATTTAGAGACGGTATGAAATGTTTTTTTTAGGAATTATTTTGACAATAGGAAACAATATGTAAATATTAATGATTTTAATGATATTCAAGTAGGACTCGCACAAGGAGCAATTTTGTCACCAACTATTTTCAACATCTTCATTAACGATATAGGAAACTTCAGAAAACGGTTTGACTTTCATACAACTTTATTCGCTGACGATGCATTCCGGAACTGATTTAAATGCACTTATTTTTAAATTGAAAAATCATTTCTCAGGTTTATCAGAATATCTCAACATGAACAATGACTTAACTAACTCCGAATGTACAGAAAACCACCCTAATGATTTTTTTTACTCAAAAAAGAGATTTGTTTTACCACCAATATATTTTAATGATGTTGAACTTGAGTGGGTGGAAAGTTTTAAAAACTTAGGAGTGCAACTCGACTGCAAACTATCTTTTAACTCTCATTTCAAATACCTCTGTAAAAAGACTTAGTTCAATTCAAGGCTTACTTTAAACCTCTGCTAATTTCTTAAACATCCAATCCATGACCCCTTTATATTATTCTTTAGTTTATTCCATAGTTTCTCAATCCATCATTATTTACGGTAACACATTCAGTTGTCACCCACAACCTCTGAAAATAATTTAAAATAAAATAGTTAGGATAATTTTTAGAATTAATTATGACTACAACCATGTAACTCTTATCAGCACTAATAACATGTATTGTCAGAACAAACTTTTAAAATTTGATGACTTCAGAATATTTTATTTAGTCAAGTTTTTAAAGAGAGCCTTGTAGGTACACTGACTATGACCTATTTTTTTAAATATTTTAACAGTTCAATTTCTATTCATCATTACCATACTAGGCATTTTAAATTGATTTTACCTTTAGTTAGAACTGAAGCAAACAAAAAATCTCGTGTATACCTACCAAGCTATTTAAATTTCAACAAATTACCGGAAAACCTACCCTTACCCATGTCAAATATTTCATTTAAGAAAAGCTATAGAGAATATGTTTTAGAAAAGTATAGATGAGAATTACTTTAAATTATTAACTAATTTTTATTATTTATTTATTTATTCAAACATATTGTCCTTACAATTAGAATAGCACGTCGGACAACATACTACTCTTTACATATCAATAAAAGTAAAAAAAAAATTAATGGACAATAAGGCATAATTAAGCTAATGCTTCTAAGGCAACCTGAAAGAATTAAATATGTACCGGTATTGGTAAAAAGAAAACATCAAAAATTATTTATGAGTCACAATAGATAATATTCATGTCCGAATACCGGATACAAAGATTACAAACAGACATTAATGTGCCAGGTTGATGATTTAAAGAACAATCAAATTCACATATATGCACAAATATAGGTAGGAGGTGAAAACACGTTCCTATACAAAACATATACACTATACAGTAGGGTGGGCTAAAAAATAACGTTTTGGATATTATTTATGGAATAGTGATATAAAGTTGATATGATAAATAAAGGTACGTGTACTGAAATTGAGTGAATTCTGACATGATTAACAGTTGCCCCCAAGCGATTCAAATATCAGGAAAGTAACATTTTTGGTGATTTTTACTACATTTTGGCAAAAAAATCATAAACTCTGATTTATTATCATTTAGAATAGGAAGATAGCTTGAGAAGAGCTTATTTTGGTGTCTGTGCTAGAAAAGCAGGCCGGTACGATAATGTTTACAGTTGCCCCCACCCCTCCATATTGTTCGAATTTAGGCACCACTGGAGACTGTATTCACTTTAGTGCTCTTCACTTATGGAGGTCTGGTGCTCAATGAAGAACATTATATGGAAATTCATATGCAAGAAATTGAGAAAAAAACATTAATTATTGATTAATAAACCAACATTTCAATATTTGAGACACTTGGTGACTCAAAAAAAATGACAAAGCGAATTGCATGGGTTACAATCCAATTGCTAAAATCAGAGTAAATTCGAAATTTTTGCAATACGAAAATATTAATAAATGCTTTATAAAATGTAACAATACAATTCACAAAGTCATTCTGAGAATTAAATTACTTCTATCTTATCAAAATAACAGCATGATTGCTCTAGAAGCCAAATTTTAAGAGAAATATTGTAATAGTAATATATTTTACAAAAAAAAGGGTCGGGGCAACTCAAAAGTATCAAAAATTAATCTGCAATTTCGCAAGTTGTGTTTTCTCATAACGTGCCTATTAATTTTACCTATTCCACAGAAAAAAACAAAATCGAATATTTCAAAATTTATGGGAAAATATCATTTTGTACAAAATTTCAAATGTTTTGGGGAAACTCAATAATATCCAGAAATGGCCTGGAATGCAATGTTCTTTCATAACGTATCAACTTATTATAACTATTCCATATGAATATTCTGAAGTTTATCTGCAACCATTATTTTTTGGCCCACCCGACTGTTTAAGTCAGTGGTTCTTAACCTTTGTGGAGGTACCGAACCCCACAAGCTCCATATATGCACTCACTGAACCCTTGTAGTTGGAAAATAAAATGTGCTTTTCTTGCCAAATTTCAAATGATCAAAACGACCAAACCATGAATTTCGCATATAAATATAGAACATAATGAACCAAACTGCCGAACCCCTGAAACTGACTCACCGAACCCCTGGGTTTCGATCGAACACAGGTTAATTAAGAACCACTGGTTTAAGTATATAGGGGAGAACCGGGAGCAATCGGACATAGGAGTACGAAGTTCGGACAGCTCGTTTAAACAAGTTCATAATCATTGGATTCACTTCTCATTTTAATTGAAGTTGTGCAACGTGTTAACCGTCAGTTATTTGAAATATTCATTGCGTAGAGGTAGCGTGTCGCCCACGAGGTGTAATTTACCGTTTTCTTCAATATTGATGTAATTTTTCGTGATTCAACTGGATCGTGTGTGGACTATATGAATACGAAACTGATTCTCAATCTCAAAGGTATCAATTTTATTGATATTTTATGTTATGTTTGGTGTGTTAAAAAATAATGAGAATGAATTTTGAAGTGTCATTTGGGATGAATCGGACACTTCTGTTGAGGTTGGTTCGGACGGTGTCCGAATCTTCCCTCCGTGTTCGCTTCAGCCCACCATTACAATTTATTAATGTACAGGGTGGGGCGTAAGTTTGGAAGCAAATGAAAGTGCATATTATAATGCAACGAAAAATATATTTACTAATTTACAGTTAAGTATTATTACATAAGGGTTTTAAGAATTCAAAAATCATAAATTTATTCAAAACGTCCCCCCTTGTTTTTAATAACAGCCTCAAATCTCCTCCGAACTCCTCCTACTGCGGTACGCAACTGTTCTTGTGAAATTTCCTTCCAAGATCTCTGGAGCGAACGCTTTAAATCATCCACACTGCGTTGGAATTTATCACAGGCCTTTGATTCAAGAATGAATTATCCCGAAAAGTCCATAGGATTAACATCTGGGGAGCAGGGAGGCCACATTTCTTTGGACCAAAACCGTGGAAGATGGTCATGGCACCAGTTTTGAGTGACATGTGCAGTATGTGAAGTCGCGCCGTCTTGCTGAAATGCCCATAGAGTGTCATTACCGAAGTGATCCTCAGCTGACTCCAACATTGGCATCAAAATATTCTCTATAACATTTAGCATTGATTTTGGCGCCTTGTTCCACAAAAATTAAAGGAGATCTCCAAGTTTCTGAAACGGCGGCCCAGACCATTAGTGAAGCAGGTTTAATGGTTCTGTGGACAGTTTTTTGGTTGTATGGGATGTCTTTTGCACTTTTACCAATTATTCTGTCATTCCTCCGGTTGTGAGCCATTTCCACTATGGACTTCTCCATATCCAAAATGTCAGGTTGGAAATCGAATATCTCGTGTCGTGTTCAGATAGCCTGACTGATCTCTGGAAACAGCTAGAATATGTAATTATATATTATCTGATAAAAGACGGGTCTCACAGTTACTTATATCGTGCCCTTTTATAAATGTAGAAATTATAGTTTTATACTATTTAATGCTTTTATATATTTATTGAAATTTCCAGACATCGTCTAACTATTTCTAAATATATTTCCTGACGGTTTCTCAGATTTTTTATATTGCATCTTAAATCAAATATTTGGAAGGTACATTCTTTTAGCTACATGATGTTACGACTTTTGTAATGCTGATTTGAATCTTTATTAAATTTGTAAAATATTGCCTGACAGTTTCTCCAATTGAATAACCTGACAGTTTCTAAGTTTGTCTCAGCCTCTCATTTTACCCAGCTGACGCTACTGATAGTCTTTATAAAAGTTGAAATAAATGTAACATATTTAATATCATTTTCATCAAAGAAGAGAAAGAGTAATAAAGACACAGACCATTTTCAAATTTATTTTCACAAGAATAAACCTTACTATAGTAGCAAGAAAATTAATTAATTTAGTAGGGGTTTAACGTCTGCTTCGGAACCAAAGGCCATATCGCTGACGTCAAAAGGAAATTAAGTACAAGGGACTGGAAGAAGCAGTCAGAAAGAAAAGAGGCTCCATGAACAAAGTCACTTACCACCGTCGGTGACGATGCTCATGGATGCAGAAAAGCTACTCCGTGAATGCATTCACTTACCAAGGAATGTGACGAAACACGACACAAGCAACGGTGGCTGCACTCAGGGATGGAAGAGGAAAATGAAGAGGTGATAGTAAATGAAGCCTACGAGTCTACCTAACACATAAATCTAAGACCTCGTAGTTGAAGAGCATAACCCTATCGCTATCCTCTAAAACTGCAAGTAGCGTTAAAAAAATAATAAACATGGTAAAAATGAAAAAAGACAATCCATAATCCAAATTACAACAGTTCAGGGGCCAAGGGACGCCAACACCCTTTTCTTCCATTCACCACAGACAGCTTCAGGATAGAGCCCCTGGGAACGCAAGAAAATTAACAGAAACATCAAATGAGGTATCACCTGTGTAGGGCCAGAGCACCTAGATTATATTTTTAATGGTTCGTAATTAATGAACATAAATTTGAAATAAAACTAGACTTGAGAGATTGAAGTAATTGCAGAAGGCTAGAAGTAGATCACCCACGGGTTCGAGTCGAATATGGGATATGGGTCTGCAAGATCAACTTAGTTCTAAGTACCGTTGTAGAGATGATGTGTTCTTTTTCCTGCCACTTCAAAACTGTAAACTGATATCTTAACTTGATACTCCACTTAACTAAGATAACTACAGAAATTAAAATTTGTCAAATAATTATTTATAGTGTTTACACTTAAAGATAGTTGCAAAGGACTTAAATGAGTTTCCAGACTTTCATAGGTTGACTCCATTAATTTATCATTCATCAACGATATCAATGAGCAATAATTGTCCTGTAATTATCAGATGGGAGAAGCTCAATGGAACCATACACAATATTCTATGCTTTAGCCAAAAAATTAAATAGGAACACCTGGTCAGGATCATAACAGATCAATGGTTGAGGAAAATAAAATAAAATATAATAACAGTATATTATTAAGTTGTTGTGCATTGAATTGATTCAATACTACTTTATTAAAGAAATAATACTATTAATCGCAATGTCTTCATTTTTTATTAAGCTGGAAAACAGAGAAGTACTTGCTGTTCTGCTTTATCCAGACAACCAAGTAAACATTCAAAAATCATTACCTGACGGTTTCTGGATATCTGTCGGCCAATGTCTTGCACCTACTGGCCTGACAGATCTAGAGAAATAGCCAAGCTATGTTATGCATATAAACAACAAACTCGGAAATTGTCAGTCAGAGTTTTGTAAATCAGGGTGAGTTATCCGGACGTAATATTGACAAAAAAAAGTAAACAAACAATAAAATTCAAATAGCTTTTAAATTAGGCACTTTTAACTTGATTAGGCAGTCCAATTATATGAATTGAACCATTCTAAACTCGTGGAGCAAGTCAAATAACTATTTGGAAATGCGTGAAACGAAATAATTGCAAAAATCTCATCGGCTGGGTGTTAGAAACTGTTTATCCTATTCTCTTTTTTGTCATGTATAGAAAATGAGGTGGTATGTGGCAATAATATTTAAATAAAATTTCAAATCTGCTCTGTATGATAGTATCCCGCTATGTCATGATTGACAGTATCTGATTAGTATCGTTAGGGTTAACACACTTATGTATAAGTTAAACAAGAAGTTAGTTATCTAATTATGGAAAATACTTCGGAAGTGATTACGAAATTGAAAATAATAGTGACACAGGTTAGTACCTAGAATTAGTTTTAATATATGACTTATAGGAAGGGTCACACAGTTAAAGTGCAGCCATTTAAACATAAGAAACTTTTCTGAAGAATTATTCTGCTAAACAGATTTTTTAATTTTACATTGTAAAAGAAGCGCAATGCATAGTTTACCATTTTGGTGAATTGCGGCCTCTTCAATTTTAATTTAAAAGATAAGGTTGTTAGAAGGATTAGGTTAGCTATTATATCAAAAGAAGGGAATGCAACCTAATTAATAAACTTGATGAATTTTCCTAAAGGAGATATTAATACACTCCAATGTAGGTATATCGGGGGGCGTGCCGCCCCCCGAACCCCCCTGCCAGGTCATTAAACAATCATGAAGTGTGCAGTACAACAAACTGGCGGATACAGCAAACTACATAACGGCCGTATACGTTGGGTATAATATTGGGAACCTAGTTTTAAAATAAGGGGACTCGTGTCGGGGGGGGGGGGGCAGGATTAATTTACGACATGTTCGGGGGGGGGGGGCTTACCTTATGTTCTGCCCAGGGGGGGGGGTTATGTCTATAAACTTTAGTTATTCTGCCGCTACTTACCTACTTAACCCTAAATATCCAATAAATGTTTTGAGCCACTCAAGTAACTTGGAGTAATTTAACTTTTATCAAAATGTTACTTATCAAAAGAAGTGCAATTTTTATGGGTTTATTCAAGTTATGAATTTTATTGATATTAGTGAGACTGAAGTTAGTCAGTCATTGTGACGCAATTTACTTGCTGTACCCTATCTCTAAAGGAATATTAATTTCAAATTCCATATTCTATTTTCAGCCCAATAAAACTGTTAGTAGTATTTTTGTATTACATAATATCTTGTTGCATTGAATCAATTAGCTTCTTTCAGTACCTATTGTTCCATTTTAGATAAAAAGCTATTCCAAAGTCTACATTTTTTTACGTATAGGTATAACTACTGGCAGTTTGATAGATCATTTTTTTTAAAGTACACCGAATGTGGGTGCCGAAATATTAGTAACTTTCCATGATATATGCAAAATTCTATTTGGATGAATTAAGAATAATATATATATTTTTCTGACATATTGTATTTGTTTCAGGTGCTTCAACAAGACAATTTCCGAAACTGCGAGAAAGCTGCTGTGACCTTCAAGGACGACGAATTCAAAATCCAACGATCATTTGAAATGTGCCTTCCATCATCTAAAGAACGTGGAAAGCAAAGGACTCTAGTAGCAGTGTGGAAGATTATAACTCAGTACAAATGGCAAGGGAATCATGTTAACTTCGAAGGTATCCAATTCAAAAAAGGAAATCCACTGATGCATGTCTTTCGGGTGAAAAGCTAATTACGTCGAAAATTCACAGAGTGTACCAATTTCTCTTATACCAGGCTATTCAAATATGAATGATCACAATCCTGATACTTTATTTTACCACTCAGATTAAAAAACTTCCATCCCGTGATATTATCCTGTCATTTGTGTCAGAAAACATTAATTAAGGATAATTTTTTCAAAATTATTTTAGCAACTATATAAGTGTCTACCTATAAGTCAAAAATTCTCAAAAATTCTTGGATGCATTTCTTTTGAATATTATTGTTTTCTATTACCTATGAAATCAAACTCCATAAAAAAAAATAAACTATATTGTTTTGACTGTTTTTGTAATTATCCTTATTTGGCATGAGCCAACATAACCAGCCGTTTCCCTTTTCACTTTCAATATTGAAATAGTGCACTTGATAAATTATTGAAAATTGATCATTGCTAGACTGATTCTAGAATTGGACAGTATTGATAGTCGGAAAAGTTCTGGAAACTGTCAGGCAATGTTTTACTATTTCAATTTTATATTGGCTATTTGATGGAAATTGTTTTCATCGATTGTCAGGTTGATAATTTTAGACTGAAACATTTGGAAATGAAGAAATTGAAAGAAAAAACTAATTTCTTTAACATTGCCTGGCAGATATAAATTCTGCCAGGCCGCAATTTGAGGTACTGCAGTACCTAGCCTGACCATTTCCGATGTCGTGTTACGCAAAAACCGCACAATTCTAGAAATTGTCAGGCAAAAGTTGGAAATCGAATAGACATAGTCTGACAATTTATCAAAAAACTGGATGGAGAAGTTCCACTGTGAAATTTTTTTCGTCAGACCAAACAATTTCACCAGCCGTGCCAGACTTCAATTCTCTCAGAAGTGCTTTGCTTCTCATCAATCTCATTTTCTTTACAGCTTCTGACAGAGTCTGTCTCTTTTGGAGGGTGAAAGAGGACATCTTTAGGTCTTCTTTGACAACTCTTCTCATTGTTCTGGGACTCGCATTAGCTGTTTTGGCTAACAATCGTATTGACCTTTTCGGGTTCCACCTGATCTTCTCTCGGGCACATTTTATCAGTTGTTTGGTGCGTTGTGAGCGTGGTCTACCACTTCTTGGACGATCAGTCAAGTCTCCTCTCTCATTAAAACGCTTCACACACTTCCAAACAGTCGATCTCGCTATTGAGAGAGTCTTTGAAATGACGGAATCTGACTTCCCGGCACGGTGTAGAGCAATAATGGCTTCTCTTTCGTCTGACATTTTTGAATTGACTAAATTTTTGTAAAAAATAACACTGCCACGTCATAATGTAGTGTCTCTACTATAGTTCAAACCCTATCAGCAACTTAGGAACTTATTTTTTAAGAATTATATTAATGTTTGAAAAATTGCTTCCAAACTTACGCCCCACCCTGTAATTCTTATTAAAAGGACATTCAGATCTTGAAATTATTTATTTTAATTGAAATAGCATTCGTTAGTTTCAAACTTTTTATATTAGTGTCTATATTTTACAGACTGACGATCGTAATCATGCCTTTTCATTGTAAATGGAAAACTGTTAGAGGCCCTAATAAAGAAGGTATTCGAAAAACAGTTGATGAATTCCATAAAGGTTTATCTGTCAGAAAAGCTGCGGAAATTGGAGATGTAGCAATGTACACTTTTGGACTATACTTTAAACATTCGATGAAATATTTAAGATGTAAATTACTAACTTTAATGTAATTTCAAGAAAAAGAAAATAGTTATACCCAAAGTAAACGGAAATAGTTATAAAATTCTTTTTTGATATATAGCCAATAAATATAAGGATAATTTCACAGTGATAACTCATGAGCTATCTATATTTTGTTGGAGAAAATGTTCAATCATTACAATTATGGTAAAATTTCAAATACAATTAATTTTTATTACTGTGAATAACAAGTCAAGGTATATTTCAATTAAATTCGTTAATACGAATTCAATCCTATCGTTTAATTACCCAAATTTACAAAGTTTTAACCATTTTTATGGTGTCCGAATCATCCTCACAGCTTGTCCGAAGTCTCCTCTAGGAAAGAGCATTCGGACACTTGAATCCCTCTTATATTTGTCTTAGAACTTTCGAATGAAGGTTTAAATTGTAAAACAGTCACAATACAAATTGAAGAAAAATGCCTCATCTACCCACCTAAATCATTAAATAGTAATATTCGAATTGGTTTACAAATTATAGAGTTTTTAACAAAAACTGTTCGAATTCTCCCGGTTCTCCCTATCATTCATGTGGATTAAAACATCTTCACTCAGTTGATAGATGGAACTGTTATCGACACAGGCTTAAGTATCATTGCCGAATAGTTGGTAATACGGAACGCGATTATTTTATTGAATAGAGAAAAAGTTCACGAAGATGTAATTACAGAAGTTCAAAAATTCACACTGAATCTAATTTTCTTCCGAAAAGTATGACACTAGGCTGGATAGTCTCATACTACCATTTACTAGGTAGTATAGTACGAGACTATTCGACTATCGAAACTTCAATTTTAATTTAGTAGGTGTCTAATCTTTACTTCGGAACCAAAAGCCATATCGCTGACGTCAAAAAGAAATTAAATACGAGGGACTGGAAGAAGCAGTCAGAAAGGAAAGTGGCTTCATGAACAGAGTCACGTACCACCGACGGTGACAAGCTGATGGATGCAGAAAAGCTACTCCGTGAATGAAGTCACTTACCAAGGAATGTGAAGAGGTGATACTAAATGAAGCTTACGATCCTACCTAACACAAAAGTCTAAGATCTCGTAGTCGAAGAGCATAACTCTAGCGCTATGCTCTAAAATTGCAAGTAGCGTTAAAAAAATGATAAACATGGTAAAATGTAAAAAAAAACATCCAAAATTCAAATTACAACAGTTCGGATCTCAATGGACGCCAACCCCCTTCTCTACCATTCAGTACAACTGTACAGACAGCTTCAGGATAGAAACTTTAGTCTGTTATGTAATAATATTATAAAATAGCATCATTATATTTCTTAATTAATTCCTATATGTTACATGGAAATTGTTTGAAATTTCGATTGTAAATCCGTTGATACGATGTTCAGAGTAACAAAAAAATGGACAGAGCAACATTCCAAAAAGAAATTCTACCTCTACTTGGTGAAGATCCACTACCGGCCATTGAATGGATGAAGCAAAGACAAAATTCTAGTTAAAATGATATCAATATTGAGAAATAATAACAAAATGTTACCTAATATAAGGAAATCGTAACTAACATATGAATATTTAATAATCATTATAATGAAATAAAATCATAAGGAAATAAAATCCTTATAAGAAAATAAGGATCAAGTATACTTTAAAGGACGCCAAATTTTCAAACTATACCCCAAGTGTAGTTTAAGAACCCCAGTGTTAACCCAAGTGTAGTTTAAGGACCCCAGTGTTAACCCAAGTGTAGTTTAAGAACCCCAGTGTTAACCCAAGTATACTTTAAGAACCCCAGATTGAGCTGGGATCCTTAAAGTATACTTGATCCGAGATCTGAATTAAAAGAATCGCATCATATGCATTATAATCAGGTGCACCGAGAATTGGTCCCCGACAATTGAGACCAGAAAAAATTATGACAGCTGACACAATTAAGAGTTACTAGTTATTACACGTGGACCGACAATTGGGCCCCAAAACAATTAATTATATTATTTGCCGATTTTTTTCAGAGTTTACTGTATTAACTTAATTAAAGACCCTTGCTACTGTAATAACTAGGGTTGTGACAAAATGCGTTCTGTATAAAAATACGTGACCGGAAATTTAGCCGTAAGAAAATTCGCCGCAAGGAATTTTCGCCGTAAGAATTTTTTTAAACTCTCGTCTTGAGAGCCCCAGACAAATTAAGTGATCACCACATTAATTTTTAGAATTGAGAGAGTCATAATAGTTTAACAAGACACTTGAAAGCAAGCAATAACAATTGCATACAAAGAAAAAACAAAATTGAATGGATAATCAAACTTAATTTTTGTTCTTAGATTGTTCTTTATTTTATTAAACTTAATTTTGATGATGTCATCAAATTTACATGATATCTGTTGGTAAATTTGTTACCAAATGCAATTACACGATGAACTTGTGCTACGTTTCATTGTCCATCAAATAGAATTGATTATTTTTTTTCATTTTTTTATGTTTATCAATTTTTATAACGCTACTTGTAATTTTAGAGGATAGCGCTAGGGTTACGTTCTTCAACTACGAGGTCTTAGATTTTGTGTTAGGTAGTCCCGTATTCTTCATTTACTATCAACTCTTCATTTTCCTCTTCCTTCCGTGAGTGCAGTCACCGGTACTTGTCTCATTTTTCGTCACAAGTGACCGCATTCATGGAGTAGCTTTTCTGCATCCATGAGCATTATCACCGATGATGATAGATGACTTTGTACACGAAAACACATTTGTTTCTGGCTGCTTCTTCCAGTCCCTTGTTACTCATTTCCTTTTGACATAAGCGATATTGCCTTTGGTTCCAAAGTATACGTTAAACCCATACTAAAATTCAATTAAAATAAAACTGAAAATCAGAATAAAGTCACTATTCATTTATAAATAGTCTGCTTTCTCTTTTGATCAGTATTCTATTAACGGGGGTTGGATAAACCCTAGCAATTATTTTAGTGATCACTTTAAATTATTTGTCTGGGGTTCTTAAGCAGAGATTTAAAAATAAAATTTACGGCGAAAATTCCTTGCGGCAAAATTTCCTACGGCGAATTTTCTCGCGGCGAAAATTCAAAGAACCATAAAAATATAGTCTTGAGCATATTTAAAATATAGAATATTCCTTACATGAAAAAAATATTCTCGTTATGAAAAATATATATATTTTTAATAGAACATATTCTTTTCATTAATAAATAATATTATTCTTTTATACTACAATAATTTTCTGTTCTGAGATAGGTCATGTAAGCAACAAATTTCCTAGTTACAGTACCTCTATGAGTCTGTAGAGTGAACTCTTGTGAAGTAAAAGAGTTAGGATGTAGCCAATAGAAAAGAAGAATGT
Source organism: Caprella mutica (assembly GCA_947561585.1). Taxonomy (NCBI): domain Eukaryota; kingdom Metazoa; phylum Arthropoda; class Malacostraca; order Amphipoda; family Caprellidae; genus Caprella; species Caprella mutica. Next base: position 63,263 of record CANNZV010001289.1, on the reverse strand, counting down.
AGTTATTTAAGATAAAGAAACAATAGAAAATAAGAATGTAACTATTTTGGAGCATACAAATTGAATTAAAGTTAATGTGAATTTTTTGAAGCCTGTTCAGTGTTCAATATTGCAGAGGTTTGTGAATTATTATAACAAAATGTATTCTCATAATCTCATTTTATCCCAACAACTGTTCAATGTAACGTATAACCTTTAAAATTTACCCATTTTTTCACCAAATATTTGTCTTTGTCAGACGATGTACACTACATATTGGATCCATATGACATGATTCAAAATAATACGACTCATTTAAATACTTCAAAGATTTCCATTACATTGAAACATGAGATTAGCATCCAAATGTGATTTAAGTGGCTTGCTAATATATACTTTATCGAGTATATCAATCGATTAAAAAATATAAACATATTTTAAGAGAATATAAAGCATATTTCAAAGATAATATTGTCACTTCCCTAGTAATAACTAAGTATGGAAGACACAATGGGTATTGTGTCTTCTGTCCAATTTTTTCTGGGCTTAATTGTTTTGGGGCCCAATTGTCGGTGCACCGTTATTACAGTAGCAATGACATTAATTCAATTAAGTTAGTACAGTACACTCTGATAAGAATGCGTAAATAATATTTAACTATTTCTCTCGTGGAGGATAAAGATTGTTTCTTTATCCACACATAAATTTATTACCTGCGAAAGAGATATAAAAAATATACCAAATTATTCACAGAAGAATCTACTAAACAGTAATATCTTGTAAAAAATAATGATAAAACTTTAACGTGAAACCATATTACAAGATTAAATAACAAATACGGATATTAATAAATATATATAAATGAATATTATAAATATTAGAACTAGTTTAGAAAACAGCAAAATCAGTCGATAAGTGAATTGCATTTTATAATAACTTTCTATTCTAATAAGTTTCCAAAGTTAAATTTACTCCTATTATCAGCTAAAATAAGCTTTTATTCTACTGAGAAAGTATCCCCTCTACATCACATCAAACTAGAGGTGTATAAAGAAGACTATACGCACACATCTGATGGGACAAGTTGTTTTAGTATTTCATGTAGAGTGCCTTTTGCAGTTTCTCCTGTCAGAATTGAAATTGTGTCTTTGGTGATTGAAATTATAGAATATCCTTAATTTTTAGATAATCCTGATCAATAATATAAGCTTTTTGTAATATCTCTCGAGATAAATATTTTTGAGAATAATTTAGATGGAACGACCTCGCGCCTCAATTTTCTCCATTGTTGATGAAATTACTGAGAATGTTGAATTTGTGAAGGCAAGACTTACTTTCATTATTTCTATGCGCTGTAGATGTTTCTGACTTTCCCACTCTAATAAATATCTGGAATATTAAGAAGCAGAGTTCAACCAGTTCTCCATCTAATTATAAACCAGCCTATAATAATAATCTAAATTTCTGAAATGGAATAAAGATCTAGCTCATGTTCTTCATTCAATTATGTAGAACTTTATCATTTGAGTATCATAAATATTACCATTTTCTATTTGCATTTCATGATTTTCACCTTCAGAGATTGTGGAAGGTTATATTTTAGGCGGCGTTTATGAATTTAATTATCATCTTGTTATTCGCATAACTCAAAAAGTACTCAACCAAATTGCCTGAAATTTGGTGGGACGATTGGCTCAATAACCAAAAAATAGTTTGGTTAGTTTTTGGGAGAGATCGGGTCAAAGGTCAAGGTCATTTAAAGCTCAAATACAACTAATTTGCCTGAAATTATGTGGGAAGATTAGTCATTATCCAAGAACCATTTGATTCAATTTTGGGGGTCAAGGTCATTCATAACTCGGGACAAATTAATTATTGAATGGTCAAGGTTATATGCGGCGGCGAAGGTATGCGCTCTTCTTATATACGTCATCTAGATCGCATAAACATTTTATGATTTGCTTATGCTTTTTTTATATTTATATGGCACTAGGACTTTTCCCCGCCATGACTATTTCCCGCCGGACTTTTCCCCGCCGAATAAAATAATAGTATTTTGGGCTATTAAATTAAAATTTTGATAAAAACAAACCATTTATCAATATAAGACACATTTTATTAACATACTTACACAATAATAGTCACATTTTTATCTTTGATTTCCGTATGTGTCGATATACTGGGTGGGGCGTAAGTTTGGAAGCAAATGAAAGTGCATATTATAATATAACGAAAAATATATTTAATGATTTACAGTTATGTATTATTACATAAGGGTTTTAAGAATTCAAAAATCATAAATTTATTCAAAATGTCCCCCCTTGTTTTTAATAACAGCCTCAAATCTTCTCCGAACTCCTCCTACTGCGGCACGCAACTGTTCTTGTGAAATTTTCTTCCAAGATCTCTGGAGCGAACGCTTTAAATCATCCACACTGCGATGGAATTTACCACAGGCCTTTGATTCGAGAATGGACCATAACGAAAAGTCCATAGGATTAACATCTGGGGAGCAGGGAGGCCACATTTCTTTGGACCACAACCGTGGAAGATGGTCATGGCACCAGTTTTGAGTGACATTTGCACTATGTGAAGTCGCGCGTCTTGCTAAAATGTCCATAGAGTGTCATCACCGAAGTGATCCTTAGCTGACTCCAACATTGGCGTAAAAATATTCTCAAAATAACATTTAGCATTGATTTTGGCGCCTTGTTCCACAAAAATTAAAGGAGATCTCCAAGTTTCTGAAACGGCGGCCCAGACCATCACTGAAGCAGGTTTCATGGTTCTGTGGACAGTTTTTTGGTTGTATGGGAAGTCTTTTGCACTTTTACCAATTATTCTGTCATTCCTCCGGTTGTGAGCCATTTCCAATGTGAAATTTTTTCGTCAGACCAAACAATTTCACCAGCCGTGCCAGACTTCAATTCTCTCAGATGTGCTTTGCTTCTCTCCAATCTCTTTTTCTTTACAGCTTCTGACAGAGTCTGTCTCTTTTGGAGGGTGAAAGAGGACATCTTTAGGTCTTCTTTGACAACTCTTCTCATTGTTCTGGGACTCACATTAGCTGTTTTGGCTACCAATCGTATTGACCTTTTCGGGTTCCTCCTGATCTTCTCTCGGGCACATTTTATCAGTTGTTTGGTGCGTTGTGAGCGTGGTCTACCACTTCTTGGACGATCAGTCAAGTCTCCTCTCTCATTAAAACGCTCAACACTTCCAAACAGTCGATCTCGCTATTGAGAGAGTCTTTGAAATGACGGAATCTGACTTCCCGGCACGGTCTAGAGCAATAATGGCTTCTCTTTTGTCTGACATTTTTGAATTGACTAAATTTTTGTAAAAAATAACACTGCCACGTCATAATGTAGTGTCTCTACTATAGTTCAAACCCTATCACCTACTTAGGAACTTATTTTTAAGAATTATATTAATGTTTGAAAAATTGCTTCCAAACTTACGCCCCACCCTGTAGTTCGTTTTTATTTTAAGACTATACCTTCGTAAATTTGCATAGAATAAAAATATGCTACAAAGTTCAAACATTATGGCAATTCTAAGGGATTGCCAAATGTCACAATTTAGTCTATGCAGCTACGATTATTAATTAATTTATTATTTTCTTTGCCAGCTATCATAACAAATGATGATCTACTTACTTCTCGTTAAAAATATATACTTTTCCACCAAACTTATAAATTTAATTGTAATTTATTAATTTGACAATTAATATATTACATGATTTCTAAACCTACTATATATTTTTTTTATTACACTTAATATTGGCCTATTTTTATAGTGTTTTTTTTCCTATATTATGCATATTTATAGCGTAAAGGTCCCCCCCACTCTATTTTTTTATTTCTCTATTCATTAGAACTAAGGTTACTGATTATAAAACTGCAAACCATCTCGAATTTGGTTCTATAGTTTTATTATATGTAACTTAAGATTTTTTTCGTTCTTTCTACTACCCCTCTGAATTTCAAGCAAAGAAAAAGTCCGCATTCATAACACTAACAAAGCTGATTCCAAGATAATGGATCCATATAAAGAATCCAAGTACCTAATTAAGTATTTCTTACTAATAGTTTTCATATATCATAACATTTTCCGATCTAGAGAACTGTTCATTTTAAAACACTGTATTTGAATAGGTATGTACTATGTATATACGAACGAACATACCTACTCAATTATGCGGGCTTTTTCTTCTAATGAATCTCAGAATTAGAAAAAGTGAAATGTGAATATTTCTTATATAATTAATTGTGAACAGAATATTTGACTGAATTAAATGCTGCTCACTGTGATATGTTATATAACCTTTGTTCTACAAATTTAAAGCAATTCTAGAATTTTAATTTAGAGTAGAGAGGATCTTTAAAGAACTTACAATGGATTAACCATTATAATAAAAATTTATAAGTTAGAGTGTAGAAATCCTTAAATCAAGACTTTTCAAGTAGTCAGATTTGGAATAAAGTCGTACATTTTCTCTAAAAATCTCCAATGAAAACTAATTTCCATGCAACAATATTAAAAAGAAAAATTGTTTAGTTACGACGGCAGACTTTGATTTACAATTTCACAACAATCGATTTATTGGTCAAAACGATTTTTTTCAAAAACTAATTAATAAATCTAAATAATAAATTGTCTTCCAGAGTTTAAAATTTAAAAGAAAATTAGGCGGGGAAAAGTCAGTTTCCCTATATATATATTATATTATTTCACCTATATGCAAGTCTGAAACTAGTAATTGTGTACTTTTATAGTTACCTAATGTTTTTAAAGGTATAGATATAGCCCAACCCCTTTATGTAATATAACTAGAAGGGACACTCTGAGAGCGCATACCTTCACCAACGTTACCTTTTTGTCTATTTTTCATATCTAATAGAATGGTACCCGGTTCCACCAACAAAATACCAAGCAATTTGTTTGAATACATTTTGAGTTAAGCGAATGAAAAAATTACAAATAAATGAAAAAATATTGCTGATCAAAACACAACCTTCTGCAATTCTGCGAAGGTAATAAATATACAGAATCAAATTTGAAATGGTTTTTATTTTCTATCCAGCAACCCTTAAGTACTGAGAATTTAGAGGCCTTCAACGCTAGAATTTTGAATGTTCCTATCCTGGATATTCATCCGAATGATATTTCTACTAAGTAGATTAGTTTGGGTAGGTAGAAAGTCACTAGCTAATCATCTTGCTATTGCAGTGCCGTGAAAAAAGAATTTGGACAGAGTTAATAATGTTTATTTTTCAGTATTTTGATAAAATATATACCAAAAGTTAATAAAATAATACTTTTACATTATATAAACAGAATGAAATAATAGAAACTGATCATTTATTAAATATAAAAAATATTAATTAATTCTTGAATAGGTAATGAAAGGAGTATTTTGACAGAAATTTTTCACTGAAATTGCTAACTAGTTCACTTTTATAACACTCACTGCCAATAGACATTATAATTATTAAAGGCAGTGTTATATACAGGGTGCGGAGAAAGTCCCCAATCATATAAAAATGTTAATTTAATGAGTTGTGATGGATGAAATAAAACAAAACTTATCATACAATATCTCAATAAACCCATTTAACAGTTCTACCAATTATTTTTTAATATGACCACCATTTGCGGCGATTACTCTCTCTCCAGTCTACCTCTGAAACTCTTTACTGCAGCACGGAACGTTTCTTGGGGAATTTTGGCCCATTGTCGCTCAAGGGACTTCTTTAGAGTTATCGTACTATCATGAGCTGTAGCGCACGCTTCTTTCTCCAAGATGGACCACACCCAAAAGTCCAGAGGGTTCAGGTCCGGCGATGAAGGAGGCCACAATTCCTTCTTCCAAAACGCAGGAAAGTGACTCTCACAACCATCCTGAGTTTTGTTCGCTGTGTACGTGGGCGCACCGTCCTGATGAAAGGTAAAAGGCCTGTCCTTGAAGTGCTTCTTCATCTCGACTTTTCTTGGAGTCAAAATATCCTCGATATACGATTTTGCGTTAACTTTAGCGCCTTCTTTGACGAAAATGAGAGGAGATCTCCAACTCTCAGAAATGGCAGCCCAAACCATCACAGAGGCAGGCTTTTGGCAACGGAAAACAGTCTTTACGGATGGAGGGATACTGTCAGCACTTTTTGCCAAAATTCTGTCGTTCTGGGAGTTGAATTTGGCCTCCACAGTGAACATTTTCTCATTCGAAAAGACGATATCACCAGCCTGCGTGCCATATTTCATTGCATTCAAAAGAATCTTTGCAAATCCGTGAGCTGTTGCATGTTGGTCATTTTGAAGGGGGACAACTTGAGGTCTTCTTTGACGATGGTTCTCACACTTTTTTCGTCGATATCCATACTCTTAGCCATCTTTCTTATGCTTCGCTAGGGGTTCCTCCTTATCCGCTCCCTAATGGCTTTGATTTTGGTTGTAGTGCGTGCAGTGCGAGGTCGTCCATACCTGGGTCGATCACCTGTTGTCTCCAGTTCTTGGAAGAGTTTAACAGCATCCCTAACAGTCGATTTCGGTGCTTTTAACAGCTTAACAATCTCTGGGTTTGTCTTACCCGCGCAGTGTAGATTAATAATAGCCTCACGTTGACTCATTTTTACAAAAGACAATGTAAATTTAGCAAAATTTAGACCTGGAATATTAAAGTATATGATTATAAGAAGAGAATAAGATATAAATGGATAAATTTAGTAAATAAATAACATCTTTAATTTAAAAAATAAAATTTGATCGAGGACTTTCTCCGCACCCTGTAGAACCACAAAGGAAAGCAAATTAAGGATCATTGAAACACTTAAATGATGATCAATATTATATTTCTCTATTCATATAATATATTAATATGGAAGAACGTTTTAAATATTTGTTTCTATTACTTTGTAATGAAAATTAATTATATTAAAATCTTTGGTCACGTATGATAACAATGAATATATTTATTTGATTATGATGCGAACACTGATATCGTGGTAGTTACCCTTTGGACTGTATAGTGAGAAGAGACAAATGGAAAGAATTTCTTCAACTTATTAGTACTTTTCGATAATAAAACCAAAGGCTAAGAGAAACCCAACCATGGCACAAAAAGGCATAAGATAAAAATTTGAAGACGCAATAATAAAATTACTAAATCTAATTCACAACCATTGAAAACCTAAGTGGAAACAACGCCTAATAAAATACATCGTACATAAAACCAACAACAAATTTACTTACAACTAAAACAAATTAAGATGAAACTGTGCTGTTACTTGTGCACTAATTGAACCGTATAAAACTAACCAAAATAGAGCTTTTCTGAAACTGTGAAAAAAGGGAACCATTTGTCAACAGAATACAATGTGGAAGTGAAGAACTGTACGCTACAGAAAATATTGAACACGATACTGCATTGAACATTAGAAGTCTATTCAGTACACAAAAATAGAATATAAGCATTTCAAAATAGAATATAAATCTATGTAGGTAAGCTAGAGCAGGGTCAGTTAATGGAGAGAAAGAGAGAGAGAGAGTTAGGCTATCCACTGGCAGAGAGGAACACTTCTGGCATATCAATGAGCCAGAGCAAACATTTAACTGACAGTCTTTACACTCGCTACCAGAGAATATCGCCAGGGAAAAGACTCTGGATAGTATTTACTGACAGTCTTTACACTCGCTACCAGAGAATATCGTCAGGGAAAAGACTCTGGATAGTATTTACTGACAGTTTTTACACTCGCTTTCAGAGAATATCGTCAGGGAAAAGACTCTGGATAGTATTTACTGACAGTCTTTACACTCGCTACCAGAGAATATCGTCAGGAAAAATTAAGTCAGATATAGGAATTACTTCATAAATGCCAATCTCCTTCACTAACAATTCGAATAAAGTTCAGATGAGAATGTACTCATAGCACTTCAGATAAATGTACAACAGGAGTAATGTGCTAACTATTTACAGGGTTACAATGTACAACATAATTTACTATCAGCTGCAAAAAAGTATGACACTAAACAAAACCTAAAACTATAAGCTGCAGTTATTTGTAAGAAATGGTTACACCTCTCTTATGCCATAGCCACACCTCTCTTATGCCATAGCCACACCTCTCTTATGCCATAGCCACACCTCTCTTATGCCATAGTCACACCTCTCTTATGCCATAGTCACACCTCTCTTATGCCATAGTCACACCTCTCTTATGCCATAGTCACACCTCTCTTATGCCATAGTCACACCTCTCTTATGCCGTAGTCACACCTCTCTTATGCCGTAGCCACACCTCTCTTATGCCATAGCCACACCTCTCTTATGCCATAGCCACACCTCTCTTATGCCATAGCCACACCTCTCTTATGCCATAGCCACACCTCTCTTTTGCCATAGCCACACCTCTTCTACATTTCGATTCTCAATAATGTGACATGAGCATTGTAATTGGCTAATCACTAACCAGCTATTGAGTTAAAAGTATTTATTTACCTAGAATATTTCTCAAGTTGTTACTTTTTCTTTGCCCTGAAAGATATCGTAGTTCGAAGTTTTCCAATTCATCTAAGTATATTTCCTAGCTATAGTTAGTAGGTACATAGAAGATATTATTTAGATTCAATTTCTCCTGTACTATTTTCCTGTATCAAATGAATAAGCATTGCATCTTAACGTAATTATTCTGATATTATTTTAGTTTCACCAATAATGATTAAATTACAGGAAATAAAGCATTCAATAATATATTCTAACGACGTACCTTCATTTCTAGACTCCCTTTTAGTGTTTAAATTATTTAAAGTAAAAAATCAAAGTATTAGTTTAGAGACACACTATGAGGAGTTTTACTCTCGTCAGCTATTACAAAAATTCAGACTGTTTAATAATAAATCAAACATTGTTGAGCTGCAAATGATGTGTTGCATTACCTCAATTTATGCATTAAAAGTATAATAAGAAAACCTCAAAAAAAGTCCAGTGATGTCCAATCATTTCACTACTATGCTACTCTTCACAATTTTTATCTATAGCTAGCTACTTGCTAATAATAGAGTAGATATAAAATTCTACCTATTAATAATTAGGCCAAATGCAAGTCATTGACTTCTCACTCAAATCACCTAGCTATTTCATAATAAATATATTCAGTAGCTATGTACATAACACTAAGCAATTATTCAAAGACTAATTATCAAGAGAACTAACGATGTCTGTGAGTGGGGAGTGGCAATCGACTGTTGCTGCTGCGACGATTGGAACTCATTTGGGATCCTGAAGAGGAGCTACGTTCTTGGGGTGCAGGGGAGGGGGGAGTGGTGGGAGAAACAGAGTCACTTGGCGACTTGTGAGATGAGAACGAACTCACGGGAACGAAGGCGCTCTTATTAGTTCTGGCACTGCCCATACTTCCTATCCTGACTATAGTACCTCCAGGAGAGGAACAACGAGAGGAGGGTGGTGAGGATATGGGAATACCTGGTGAGGTGCAACGAGAAGCTCCGGGGGAAGATGAACAACTAGTTGGTTTATTAGAAGAATAAGTTAGACGAGAGGATGGGGATCTGCTAGCGTTAGCTAACGAATTATCATTTCTGTTGCCCAATGAGTTTTTGCTACCGTGAACGGAATCATTCGGTAGGTGACTTCCAGAATGTGGAGTTAAACGTAAATTCTCATGGCTTAAGGATTTCGTTCTTGAAGTTGTAGGGACGTTGGTGGAGCATGTTCCATCGGAGGTTGATACCGGTCTGGGATTTCTACCTGATCCAGCACGCGCTCGAGTGAAAGAGGATTGTTCTGTAGACATATTTCCACAGAGAGAGTCAACAGACAGTTTGGACATATGGGATGAAGGTGTTGGAGGACGCAGTCTCGATCCACCGACTGGGCGCTGAATTCGATTAGACGGACTGCCAACGAAATCAGAAGAGTAAGCGTTTCTGGAAGAATGCGGAGTAGGAAGTCTTGATCTAAGGGTTGACTCATCAATTCGTATGCCGGCATCAACGAGAAATTCGTCAGTGGTTGGATCAAGCGATGACAAGCTAGGGGAAGAGGAATGTTGAGGATTCATGGACCAAGGAGAAGTAGGTATGTTCGAGGTGTTAGTGTAGCAATGGGGTGAAAATTTAGAAGAGAAATTAGATGCATTACTACTAAGAAGAGAAGAATTCATGCCTTGATGAATCCATGAAGCACCGAGAGGTCCTATAGGATACGCACTACATGAAGATCTGGATGCAAACTCACCAGAATCATAGAAACCATATTTCTCAGAATAGTTGTCATATGGAGGGTCAACTCTATCATTAGAATATGAGCGGTACCTGTATCTAGAACCTAGTTTATCTGGTACAGTCTCATAGCTGGTGTCTTTGGAATAGATATCTTTTCGAGATCTGCTAACATGGTCGTATTTAGAATAATAATCTGGTAAGTAGGAGTCCTGTATCCTTCCTTTAGTTTTATCAACATAGTTAGGATCCTGCTCAGAGAAAGATTTAGAATGATAAGAAGACGTTCTCGTGGTGATCTTTTCATCAGATCGATCATTCATGGCAATTGTAGGAGGTATTCCATGTACAACATAAAGATCTTCACAAGCTTTGCGGTCAGTAGAGCGATAACGAGATGGCATACCGCTACCACTTCTGCTAATAGTGGAAGAAGCGTAGTGCATGGAAGGGATTTGTCTGCCGTGAGATGGACTAGTGGAAGAGTTACCACTGCTGTGGGGATTGCCATATCTATCAAGATATTTATCTCTGTAAATCTGATGCAGTTGTGCTGTATTTGGGGAACTTGTGCGAGAGTAGGGACGACTGTAGAACTCCCTATCGTGAACATTTTCTGCATATTGATCAATAAATTCAGTATTGTTGTGTGATGAGATATCAGGGTGAGAGGTTGACTGGGGTATCTGACGATTGGAAATATTTCTCGAGTCATCAGTGTAGCTGTTAATTCTGTAAGAGTAGTCGTATTTGCTCTCAGAAGATGCCCTGGTGAAAGAAGGTAAAGGATACTGGGGTCTGCCTCCCAAAGATAGATCGTCATAGTCAATTGACTTGCTATCAGTTTTCCTGTGATAGTTATCCATATAGTGATCAGGGAACTTCTTTCTCGTGTCTATGTCATAGGCAACATTAGATGAAGAGACATTTTGAGAATCATAAATATTTATAGTAGGCTCTGCTTTGTAACTAGATGAATAACACGTGTCACCTGATTTGCTAACTGAAAATGCAGGTTTTCCAGATGTAGAATAGTCTATACTAGCCTCACGGTATCCAAGTCCTCCAATTGTGGAGTTGAACGAAAACATTCTTTTATCCCCATATTGTTGTTTGCCAAAGGACGTTCCACTTTGCAGATTATTCCGATCAACATTATTAGAATCATAAGTTTTTTCAGGGTCATACCTAGTTTCCAATTTATCAGGATGTTGATATAAATTACGAGTACCAGAAGTCCTATTCTCGTCACTTGAGGTGGGAGTATTTTTATCTCGCTCAGACTCTTCAACGGAGGTCTGATGTTTGTGACGTGCATGCTGAGGGGGCCAAGTGTACATTCCATGTGGAGAAGGAGGACTTGCATTCTCTCCTCCATCAAGATCACTGGCAAGTTTGTGAATATGGGCACTGTATTTAGAAACATCAGTAATGTCTTCACTGTCTTCATAGGAAAACGAAGATGCAGCTGTCATAAATGTATCTTGTGTTTCGTCATCTAGTGTCTTGCTGTAAAAGCGCATATTTCTCTGTTGTGCAGAATCCTCAGAAAGACCTCGCGTGAACCGTAGAGGTATCCTATTTTGTTCCTCAGGACTAGTATCAGCAGAAGCAACTTTGCGTCGCCATCTAGGTCTTGAAGAGCGCAGCCAGAACAGCTCCTTCGAAGAAATGTTGGTGGCTTTCTCCCGATAAGTGGCGATCTTGTCACATAACTTGTCCTTTCCTAATTTGCACGTCTGCCAAGCTTCTTCAGTGAAATTTGTAGGATCTTGTTTACAGATATTAGCGAGCAATGCTTGGGTTGATGGTATTGGTGGGAGAGCATCGGGAGACTTATTACGGTAACTAGGTTTAATAGTCGAGAACACCCCTAGTGTCGAAATACTCTCGGAACTAGTTGATGAGCTAGTACTAGTATTGTCAGTACCGTCACCTGTGACTAATTGAGATCCCAATTTCACTATATCTTTGGCAAGCTTGAAGCCCCCCGTTGCTTGTTCAAGTTTCTGTTGAGCTTTAGCTATGACATTCTCACTATTGGAGGATATACTGGTCATAGAAACACTGGGGTAATTAAAATGAAACCGTTCTTGATTCTCATTTAAATTGCCATGTCTAGAGTGATATGCCAAGTAGCCATCAGAATGATTTGTCTCATCATAGTAGTGGTGGCTGTAGTGTCTGTTGCTGGATACAGCGTCTGATGTTCGACTGAGATCGTCACCATACACACCTTCCGAGTCATGGTACTCTGGCTCAAATTCTGAATGAGAATAGTCAAATTTATCTGTTGCACTGGGATCAATGACTTCATCCCAGGGAAAATTAGTGGATTGATCTTGAGGACTGTGCAAGACTTGGTCACACAATTGTCGCAAATCTTCCTCGTGAAAAGATTCGCTGTTGCGTTGACTTCTACTTGAGTTGCGTAAAGAGATGTAGAGTGAATGTTTGAGAGTGTGAGAGGTGGTAAAGAAGATATTATGATAGGAACAGCAAAATATGTCAAAGGTTATACATACCGGTCCAATATTAGCATGAAAAGAGGAAGTATGGAAGTAGAATGAGTGCATGTAATTTAATTAGAAATCTTTTTTGGCAGGAACTACAGTTGTATAAGATCAAAGAGAAGGTACACTATAATATATACTGACCGCATCACGGTACTCTTGTCCGGGGGCAGTTTAGGAGGGGGCAGAACTGCACTGAGTCTCCTGCCCCCCACATAGCTTGGGAGGTTACAGGCTCCGGCTGCCCGCCTCCCCGAGGAGCGCAGCACACTGTTACGAGAGGGTGTGGAGGGGGACTGCAATTTGGAATTGTGGCCACTCGGAATGGAAGTATCTGTCAAATGAACAACATTCGTTAGAATATTTAATGGAAAAATATCAGTAGCTATGAATTTCTATCCAGGTACTACTGGCACTCAGACCTAATGGGATAGGAAAAATGAACCTACCTACATACGAATTCATAGATATTTAGTTCAACTTTAGCCATTTCTATTGTCAGGGGATTAACAAAAACAATGGTAGAATTGAAATAACAATTAGCTAGTAGCTACTTTAAAAAATGCCCACCTTTCTTTATCTTTGGAATGAATGTGGGTAGGACATTCTTATTGCCCTCTTCCGTACTGTCAAACTTCTTGGCACTTCTGTTGTCTTCTTTGGAGTAACTGATGTTTTTCTGGGATGAGTTGGAAGAGGAGCCTGACACTTCTGTCACGTCACTCTGTGTCGAGATGTCTAAAACAAACAACAAATAGCTAGTCAAAATGAAGAGTTACAAAAGTAAAATTCCAAGTAATTTAGGAAAGCAGTCGATATTATAAATATATTGAGCGTAGAAGGTCACATAGGGGTAACGATAACGCAAACTACACCTCTGCTGAGACGTATACTTATTCGATTAAAGAAAAATCATTGTGAACAATTGTAGAGATTGTCATGTGTAATGTTAGGAAAATGAACTATACGAGTTTCTTCAGCTTTCTGAGTGCTTAGTAGTAGTAGGGTTTCTCTCCCGGGATCCTGATCCATTTTTACCTATTTTTTTATCCCGGAAATCCCCGAATGAATATATATTTATTTTCCATTATTTTGTTTCAAAATACCCGTGATACATAGAGTGGTATATACTTCCTGATTAGTTATTAACATTATTAAGTAAATTGTAAATAAATTAAACGATAATGACATGAATTGAAATATTTTAAATTGTAGTTTAGTCACGAAGCACCCCTATTTTTATCAATCTTGTAATTGGAAATTTTTTCTCTTCACATCGGTAACAAAAATATATTGATTAGTTAACTATTATCTTTCACATACATTCAGTTATTTCCAACTAAAGTTAGAAAAATATTCTGGTTAACAAATTATTAGAATAACTGTAACAGTTGTTTTGAATCAAATTGCTACTATAACTTCCTATAATATTTAAAATGCATATCAAAATTAGATCTGCAGTTTTTACCATGATAATATGGGTTCTAGGAATTTTCTCCTTGTGGATTTTCCCAGAGTGAACTTCCTTTGTGGAACTCTCTCCGTGGATTGTAAATATTGATGTTTATATGATTATTTATGAAATATAAATAATTTTAATTATTTATATTTTAATGCTCTAACTAGAATTATTTTATGAATGCGTTTTAAGACCTATTATGTTTTAATAAAGTTTCTCATTTTAAACATTGCTTAGTTTTCAAATCAATTTTAACCATGTTATATTTTTACAGAAAGTTTCACAATTGTATACCACTGATGATGGATTTTTTATAATCCGAAACGTTTGATTTAATAGAAAATTTTAAAAAACATTTTAAATGATTTTTATTTTTTCAATAGTTCTCCTTTTTATAATTAAATTATGTTTATATTGGTAAATAATAAATTTAAAATTCATGATTCGAAATAATAAGTTAAAATGTTCATATATATAAAAAAGAACTTGCACTAAGAGGCGTTCAGACAATCAATAAAATATATTATTGAAGAAATTTCAAGTTAAACATTTTACTTTGTGCAATGGGACAATAGAGAGATTAAATTAAAATTGAATTCAAACCATTAATTGACGTAAACATAATTAATAATTAATAGCTACAATATTAGGTTAGAAGAGTAGTTCTTATAACCTTATTGGAGGGACCGAAACTCACTTGTTACACACTGCCTGTCATAGTCATTCATAAAACCCTTCGTGGTTAGAACAATAAAAAATTCTTCAAAAACAGAACATATGCATATTACTATAGCTACTGTATTAGTGCACAGAAATTGAAAATTCATCCTGGATGAACACTATTTTTATCCTGGAATCCCGGGACAAGCAAAAAGTGGCCAATATAAGAAAGTAACTTCTATGACCGTAGCTACCAACTATTATATATTTTTGTAAACAATAAGCAAATATTTTCTGTAGCTAGCTATGTTAATCTATTCTACTTATAATATGTATGTTTATCAGGAAAATTATAAGAATGAATTAAAGCTGTCAACTATATATATTATCTCCAATCCATAGGACGTTTTAACAAATAATGGCGTTGCAGCCAGGTCCTAATGTAGCTATTGATGTTACCTTCACTATAAGATGCGAGAGCTTCTATTCCCTCAGGAGTGGTCCTTTCTATGCTGCCTTTGAGACTGATGTTCTCCAGGTCCACAATGATCCTAGAGACAGCACTGCACACATCTTTGTCAGTCTCCGTCAGTAGAAGACTTCCCACTGCTGTTTCCAATGACTGCAACAAAATAAAAATTTAAACAGCTATGTCAAGAACAATTTTTTTGGCCAATCAAACAGTTATTTGAACTCTTGAAGAAATTAGTTAAATTTCAAATATGATATTTAATTTACGTTTTTGACTCAAAATTAGTTAACACCACATAAAATTTAGCTAGCTACTCCATGGCTTACTTAATATTAAGTAAGCAAGGTCTACTCAGAAAATAACCAAGCGATGAATGGTATCCGGAGTATTGGCCGAAACAAAATTTTCCGAAACCCAAATTTGTCAAAAACGGATTCGCCGAATGGAGGATTTGCCGAAAGACAAATTTATCAAAAGACGTATTTAGAACAAAATATAAAATTACTCAAAAGTTACAGAAAAAACGAAATCATATCCCTTAGTTATACTAAATGATCCTTTATTCTACCTCTTCGTTAATCTTTGTACCACTAAATGATTCTTTGTCTTTGTTCTTATTTCAAAGACTCAAGACTTTTTAACTCGAGCTTTATTCAGTCAGTCAGCTTTGAGAGCATGTTATATTTCTTTCATTTGAGGTTTTTGTGTTACTTTGTGGGTTACTTTCCATATATTCCTATTTAGTTTTTCCCTCATGTTTGGACATACACCTTGCATATTGTTAACAGATTAGGTTTGTATGCCTGATGTGCATAAGAGTTATAGGTAGGCATTTAACTAACTTTTAGTGTATAATTTATAAAGTTTTTATATAGCTACCTAGGTTTTTACGATCTTCATGAGATATGATTATGTACCCAGGTATTTATATTGTTTCCTAAGATACAAGTATAATTCATATCCTTACTTTACTATCTATCCTAACTATACTACTAATCCTTATCTTATACCACCAATCCTTATCTTATACCACCAATCCTTATCTTATACCACCAATCCTTATCTTATACCACCAATCCTTATCTTATACCACCAATCCTTATCTTATACCACCAATCCTTATCTTATACCACCAATCCTTATCTTATACCACCAATCCTTATCTTATACCACCAATCCTTATCTTATACCACCAATCCTTATCTTATACCACCAATCCTTATCTTATACTACCAATCCTTATCTTATACTACCAATCCTTATCTTATACTACCAATCCATATCTTATACCACCAATCCTTTTCTTCGTAGCTATCTTTACTTTGCTGTCGTCAGTAAACACCTTTGTTAAAATTTTTAATTCTGACTCAATTTTAGGATATCTAATTAGTGTATTTTTATAATCTTTTGCTTTCCAAGACATTACTCAGTATTATATTTTATGTTATTTAAAATTGTTAGTAAAGAATAAAATAACTATTAGTTATGTTTATATTTCCTCTGGCTTCAACGATTGTGTTAGCTAATGCATGAATAAATTTGTTCAAGTTAAAAACATTTGATTTCTATTAACCTTTTATTAGTAATACCATATACATATTAATATTCAATAAATAATAATAATAGTAAGCCCGTGAGGGCACATTCACCTTGCACGTTAACCATTTAGGTCATACATGCTATATGGTATAGTATAGGATGTACAATTTAGGAGAGGCATTGATTGAGTAGAGTACAAGTGGCGTTACAATAGTAACTATCATACCTACTTACATTACATTAAGCTATCGCCACTTGTTTGAATTTTCCATTTGTAACAATATAATCAAATTTTAGACAGGTCATATCTTATAGAGTGAAGAAATTTGAATACGGTCTGGACGCTAGATTCATCATTTTTGAGAATTGACTTAAGGGAGGTATCTCTGCCAAAGTGTATTCGTCTTCCGTCAGTGAAGTTGGGGCATTCTACCAAGATGTGAGTCACAGTAAGGGGTATCAAGCAATCCTCACAATATGGTTGAGGTTCACCTTTCAGTAGGTACTCGTGTGTGCTTCTGGTGTGACCCATTCGTAAACGGGCCAGAACAATTTCTTCTCTCCGAGATTTTCTGCATGCTGTGGACCATACCTTTACATCATCCTTGAGAGTACGCAATTTGTTGTTTTGGAGGGTTTGCCATTCCTGTAACCATTTAGTTTGGACATAGTTGTTAAAGTAGGGGTAATAGTCTTTATGAGGCAATGGTACAGGTGGTATCAGTCCTTGACAGGAGTTTGCCTCTCTCGCTGCCACATCAGCACGATCGTTTCCGATCACTCCGACGTGTCCAGGAACCCAGCAGAAGTCGACTCTTTTTCCTGATCGTTGAATCATCGCCAACCATCTATGAATCTCTTCAACCACAGGGTGTCTGGAGAATGCATCACAGATGGATTCCAGGGCACTTTGCGAGTCACTGTAAATGGTGAAAGATTGGTTGCCACGTCCAACCACCATGGCTAATGCTGTTAAAATGGCTTTCAGTTCAGCAGTAAAAATCGACGACTGTTCCGGTAGCTTCTTCTTTATCACTCTCTCCTCCAGGACAACAGCGAAGCCCACACCATTACCATCTTTAGATCCGTCGGTGTAGACAGCGCAGTCGCGAGTATGAGCAGTGATGTGGTCCTGGAATAGGGCTTTCATTTGAGGTGCAGGTGTCCTTGATTTTGAGTTAGAAGTGATTCCAGGGCATAACGGTGGTAGATCCAGCATGTATGGAGGGATATTATAGGCAAGTGCGGGCATGATAAGGAGAGGAAAATTGAGGTTGGGTAAAAGGTTATTTCTAATTCTAAAGCCAAGTGTTGATGGTAGTCTTTGTTTTATTAGAAGTATTGAATCAATAGAACAATTGTTGAGGGATGAGTTAGCAGGAGTGTTGGGCATCGCCAGAATACGAGAGTAGAGTTGCAGTGATAATTTATCTCTCCGATAATATAATGATGGTTCACCTGCCTCACTGTATAGGCTCTCCACTGGTGTGGTACGGAATGCTCCAAGAGATAGTCGCAATCCTTGGTGATGAATAGGGTCTAACATTCGTAAAGCTGTTTTGTTAGCAGACGAGTATATTTGGCAGGAGTAATCTAATTTAGATCTTACCAAGGCACGATATATTCTCAATAGTGTTATTCTATCAGCTCCCCAATGCGAGTGGGAGAGGCATTTTAATAGATCTAGGCTTTTAAGACACGATGTGCGTAGGGATCTTAGATGGGGTATCCAGGAGAGTTTAGGGTCTAAAATCATGCCAAGAAATTTGGTTTCTGAAACTTGAGGGATATTGTTAGTATTGAGTTTGAGGTCCAGTGGGGGGAATGCACCACGTTTGCGAGTGAAATGCATTGCAACAGTTTTCTGGTGGGAGAAAGTGAAGCCGTGGGAGGTTGACCAGTTATAAGCTTTCTTGACCGCTAATTGTGCTCGACGTATGGCAGATGGGAGACTCGCAGATCGTGCAAAAATTGCAAAGTCATCAACATATAAAGAGGATTCTATATAATGGGGTAGGCAGGATGGAAGGCCATTGATTGCTAGTGCAAACAAGCAGCAGCTTAAAACGCTCCCCTGGGGGACGCCTTCATATTGAGGGAATGGATCTGAAAATGTATTGTTGATTTTAACTTTGATAAGACGGTGGGACAGGAAGTTTTGGATGAATTTTGGTAGGTTGCCTTTCAAGTTCAAATCTATGAGGGATTGTAAGATATGACGTTTCCAGGTTGTATCATATGCTTTTTGTAGATCGAAAAACACTGCGACCACGTGTTCTCCTCTGGCAAATGCTGTTTTGATATAGGTGTCAATATGGGCTAGTACATCAGTTGTGCTTCTATTGTTTCGGAATCCGTACTGGTTTGGGTGAAGGTATCTATTGCTTTCCAAGTGATATACCAGTCTGATGTTGACCATGCGCCCCATCAGTTTGCAAAGGCAACTAGTTAGAGCAATTGGTCTATAGTTTTGGGGGTCATGTTTATCTTTACCAGGTTTGTGAAATGGAATGGTGATTGATATTCTCCATGCTGATGGAAATGAGTTTTCTGACCATATTTTGTTGAAGAATGATAGGAGGAATGATAGGGAGATCTCTGGGAGGTTGCATATCATGGGGTATTTTATTTCATCTTCGCCAGCAGCACTATTGTTGCTGAGTTTCAAAGCATTATGGAGCTCATCTAGTTTGAATGGGATATTATAGTCTTCTGTATTATTGGTGGGGAATTGGATGGGAGTGGTTTCAGTTCGTTGTTTAGTAAGGAGAAATGAATCATTTTGGCATCCTTTTGATATTGTGCTCAGGGTTTCTCCAAATATGTTGGCAACGTCTGTTGGGTCTGCTACAAGGGTGTTATTGATATGAAGTATTGGTTGTTTCATGGTTGAATATTTCCCTCTGATTTTATGTATTCTTTTCCAGACTGTTGGGAGTGGGGTATTTTCATTAATTGAGGAACAGTACTCTCTCCAGCTATTGGTTCGAGATGTTTTTATTAGGTATCTGAATTTTGCTCTTGCTCTATTGAATTGAATCTTGTCAACATTAAGTTTAGATTGGTAGAAGCGTCTGAGAGCTCTGTTCTTTTCTAATTTTGCTCTTTCTAGTTCAGCATTCCACCACGGCACACATTTGGTGCGAGATATTCCACTGGTTTTGGGAATGGATCTTGTGGCTGCTCTTGTGATTGTTTGTACAATGAAGGAATGGAGTTCGTCTATGTCTGGAAAACTGTGTAGGTCTGCATCGAGAATGGCTAGCTCTTTATATTTTCTCCAGTCTGCTCTTTCGATGATGAAACGGGATGGTATTGAGTGCTCGCTATTATTTGTTGTTAGGAAGATTGGAAAGTGATCACTATTATATAGGTCATCCGATACATTCCACTCGAAATCTGGAACAATTTCGGAGGAGCATATAGACAAGTCAATACATGAAAATGAATTCGTTTGGGTATGAAAGTGAGTAGGTGAGTCGTTATTGAGGATACTGATTGGATGGCGTGACAGGAGATTTTCAATAAGTTTCCCTTTTTGGTTTTGAACAGAGTCACCCCATAAAGGGCTCCGGGCATTGAGGTCTCCCAGCAACAGAAAGGGGGAGGGGAGTTGAGAGATGAGGTCTTCTAGATCGGAAATGTGGACAAGGCTATTTGGAGGTAGATATAAACTGCAGATGGTATATAGTTTGTTGATATGGCATCGGAGGGCAACAGCTTGAAGATTTGTTCTGAGAGTGAGAGGGCTATGTGCAATAGAATTCTTGATGACAATTGATGCCCCTCCGACTTCCGCTAGAAAGTCATCATCAGGGTTACGTCCACTTTTATTATAAATGGTGAAACCTCGGGGGCAGGTTGTTGAAAAATTATTGGGTAGTCGAGATTCTTGTAAACATATAATAGTGGTTTGAGAATCTGACAGCAAGGTACGTAGGTGATGGTAGTTACCCCTATATCCATGGATATTCCAGTGGCATAGAGAAGCCAGGGCAACCATCATTTTACTTATTTAAATCTTGATTTGTCTGATTTTATATTTATCGTTATATTATGGGATTTATTACCATGATTATGGGTATTATTTGGTTCTGTTTTATCTTTTGTTGGGGGCGGTTTTTTGAATGGAGTAGATTTTGGGGTTGGTATTTTTGATCGTTTCAGGTTTTCTTCGAGAGGAGGGTTTGATAGATTACTGAGTTGTCGTTTCATGATATGATTATGATTTTTGGAGGATTCTGTTGAGCTACTAGTTTGGTTATTGTTGTTATCCTTCGGGGTGTTTGAGATTATGATGGGATTAGATATTTCGGGTGAAGAGGAGGCAGTTGATACTGAAGTATTGATTGGTGGTTGTCTGCAAGGTATAGGTGTAGAAGGTGCGGAGTAGTTTGTAGAAGCAGATGCATAAGTCCTGTGGGATTGGTTGAATGTTAGTGACACCCTGGCTCGTGCCTCTTGGAAGCTAAGGTGCTCTTTAGTTTTTACGGTAAGTATTTCTTTTTCCATTAGGTATTTGGAGCAGGATTTAGAAGTTGCAGTGTGAGGTTCTTTACAGTGGTAGCAGTTAACTGGGTTTGTGCAGGTTTCGGAGATATGTCCACCCACACACTCCTCACCGCACTTCTCGCACACCGGAATCAGTCGTCGACAATTATTGACAGAGTGTCCATAACGTTGGCAATTCCTGCAGCGTCTTGGCGTTGGAATGTACGGGCGAACTCGTTCAGACAGTCCAGGGCGAATGTTGATTCGGTCGGGGGGGTTGGAGTTATTGAAGGTGAGTATGAGGGTTGCAGTTGGTTCTGGATTTGTAGATTTGGCGTTTCGGATGATTCTGTGGCATTTTGTAACTCCGTGTTCTGAGAGTCCATCCACAATGTCTTCCTCTGAATAGTTTTTCAGAAGAGAACACGTGATGACACCCTGGGATTCATTGAAGCGTTGATGTTCAATAATTTTAACTTTTTCAGATAGTAGGGTAGTCATTGTTTTGAGTTTATTTCCTTGTTCTTCCGTTTTGACTTCTACAGTCCAGGATTTGTTGGTAAAATCTTCAGAAAGTTTTTCGTAAGGTCCGATTAGTCTAGTGATGGTACTGTTGACTTTAAACATGTTGAGTTTCGTTAGGTCTGAGTCATTTTCAGGTATAATTGAGAAGTATCGGGGGAATCGTTTTACTTTAAACAGGTCATCATAAGTTTCATAAGAATTTCGATTTTGAGGGTGACGTAATTTTCTTCCACGGGTTCCAGGCGCCGAAGTTGCCGGAACATATGGGTCAAGAGTTAATTCAAATGAAGTACCAGGTGCAGAATCCGTGTTGTTGCCAGAGTTGTCGCTCAATCCGACCGGGAGATTGTTCGCACCCCCTTGCCCCCCACTCAGCGACGACTGGAGGGGCTGCCCGGGACTGGGGGCCATGGCCATTGTTGTATTGTTCATGGGTGATAAAGCCTTTATCAAAGGGGATTTTTGTTGAGGTTGCCTTCCTCAATTATTTAGTCCATAATTGGAGTTCCTTTGGGGAACTTGTTCTCCATTAGAACAAGGAGAGATTTCTGCCTGCTTCAAAAGCAGTTGCCTCCCCCACTCCACGTAGAGGCAGCTCTCACTGCATGAGCGTACAAATACAAAAAACAGCTCATGCAGTCCCCGTGGGGGTTAATATTCAATATATACAATTAGATAGCTAGCTACTCTCTAGTTAGTAACTGTGAGAGAGTAGTTACTCCCTACTCTCCAATTAGTGACAGTAGTCACTCCCTACTCTCCAGTTAGTGACACTAGCTACTCCCTACTCTCCAGTTAGTGACACTAGCTACTCCCTAGCTAACAGTACTTACCTGCAGTAGTGTTTTATCAGCAGGTAGTTGCAGAGAGGCTTTCACCAGGGGCAGCAGACTCACCAGCCTCAGTCTGATGTTAGGTACTCTGTCAGCTGGGGGAGGAAAGGATTCAATCTCACTAAACTCAACAACTTACGAGCTATTGGACAGGTACACATTTTCGGACACGTAAAAAACGTTTTTCTAACTTGTCTGAATTGTACTAATGCACTAGACACCTTATTTAGTGTTTATATCTTACATTAAATAATTCATACTACCTAATTAATATTAGCTAGTTATTTGCGTAAGGGAATTTATAAAAATTATTAAACTCTATTGGCATTAAATTTGATAAATAAACGTTACCAAAATGTTTCTAACTAATATTCGTTAGTTTCAAATTTGAGCAGCGAGGATATTACATCAGAATATTTCATAACATGCACCGATTAATATACGTTAACTATAGGCAGAAGTTATAATGTAACAGAGAAAGTGAGGAAAAGAATAGAGGTTAGTTGTAAAGACTCACCATGCATGGCAATCATGGGGGTACTGAAGTAACTCTTGAATATCTGGTGTGGTAGCAGTTCCACACACAGTCCGCACACTGTGAGGTACAACATGCGGTGGTGACAGCTAGAACTCTGACAGAACTCTGATAAGAAGAAACATCATTATTAGAACTTAGTAACGAACTTTCTATCATATTGTCTTAAATTAAATGGCAATTAGGTATTTACTATTTTGGTACACTTTTAGGTAGCTACCTAATGTTTTTCTAGGGTAATGGTATTTAGTATGTCTAGGGTAATGGTAGATATATTTAGCCATTTTTTAGTATGTCTATCACTTACATTGTAGCTATCAGCTTTGTTATTGTTTTGAATTTGCAGGCAATGGATCGTACTTTTTTTTTTCAAGAATGATTTAAATTATACTGTAGCTATATATATTATAATAAAAATATAGAACCAAATTGGAAATGGTTTGCAGTTTTATAACCAGTAACTACCTAACCTTAGTTCTATGAATAGAGTAATAAAAAAATAGAGTGGAGGGAACGTCTAAAAATAGTAACTAACTGGTAATTTAAACATGAAATAAACCAATCAATCTAGAATGATTTACAGTTTGGCAAGTCGATGTGGAATCACGACTCGTCCCTTTGAAGAATATACAGGTAAGTTAGGCATTAGAAAAGTACTCTTAACACGTTAAATACATAGTGGTACACATTTGTACCTCTATGTAAAGGTAGCTATTACTGATAGACGTAATGGTACAAATATATACCACTTTCAATATTTCAAACCCGAAATAAATTGTGACAGTGTGCACTACAATCATAGCTATCACTGTGTTTGTCATAGCTACAGACGATATCAATAGGTAGCTACACACAGCTCCTCTCGCTATTGTGCGACTTGTGATACAGAAGCTATAACGTTAAACTGTAACTTGAGAAACATCAGTGAGGCTAGGCTGTGTTTTGAGAATAGGTAGTCAACGAGTAAGATACATTTCTACATCAAAAACCAGAATAAAATGTATATTGAAGAGGAAATTAATAGTTTCAGGAACCATGAGTTATTAATGAATTATGAGGCTAGGCATAAGAAAGAGATTGCTATGTTATTTTAGTAAGTAAAGGCATTGCTCACCTTTGACTATAGCATTGGCAACTTGTTGCTGCTTTTCCCCCTCAGGTAGATGCTGGAAGTACACCAGCAAAGTGCGTGCAGCCGACACACGACAGGGTAGAGCACGCTGTGAACAAACAAACTATTAGCACGCACAACACATCAAAATTAGAATAGTTACTAGGACGTTTCGTTACCAGTTAATTGTTCATTTGAAATGGGATTCAGACTACAATTTATACCAATCCCATACATTATAAATTCATACAAGCAGACTGCTATAACGTAGACGTAAAGGCTGTGCCACTGCACATCACTCTACTGCAGTACTCACCGCAGAAGCCATTCTCTCCCTCATGCGGGGTATCAGCTGTTCACTGACGATGGTGTGTGGTAGGAAAGTTACCAGGCGTGACATATGGTGCAGTACATCAGCGTGAGTGCGCCACACTCCGCCACATGACGCACTCACTCTGTCCTCCAGACGCAGCAACACACTCACCATCTCCTCCTTGCTGCCAGTCTGAAAAAATAATTACATTGATTATTAACTAAATTAATTAAAAGAACAACCCATGAAAGTTAGTTAATAAAAAATTAAATAGTTCATTTTTTTAGTTCTAAAATGACTAATTCTGAAAAGAAAAATTATTCAGTTGTAAGTAGGTAATAAATCATTAGCTATTCGTATTAGGCAAGACAGTAAAATAAACTAGCTAGCTAATATCTTGATAGCAATGGACAAACAATAACAACTGATCTGAAAGAAAGAATTTTATATGTACGTAGCTACTTGCTACAATGATTTCTATTTATATATGCCAACATACAGCTTTAGTAATATATTTCATTATTTATAAAGAAATGTTGAAATTCATATATTGTCAAGACAATTCACTATGAGAACATTGCAGACATCTAGTGACTACTCACTGGAGTGACGTGGTGAGTGTGCAGCATCTGCAGCACCATAGGTAGGCTGGGTAACAGTGCTGACAGCACCTCCAGACTGTCACTGTGAAGCAGCGTCAGCAGAGCTTCTCTCAGCAGAATGGCATCTCCGCCCAGTATCAAACAAATCTGAAATGTAGTGAAGCAACCATACAGTCTTGATATAGAGAAATAAGCTGCCTAGCTTTACAATTAGCTTAGAGTACTATTTGCTATCTTGCCCAAGATACACTCCTATCAGACTTTAGGTAAGTAAGGGCACTTTAACGTGTTAGTGCAATATAAAGTCATTCACTAAATAGTCACTCATGTAAACACATTTCACAGAAACTACACATTTCAAACATTTCAATTAGCTAAATTAACTTTTTGTAAAAACTACTGTAAGTAATAGGATGACAATTCTGAGAAAATATGAAAGGGAATACCAATAATAATTATAATTGTTAGTAGAAATTGATTTGAAGTTAGAAATGATGAACAAGTACGAGTGGTAGCTATTTATAAGGTAAAAATATTCCCAAACCTACAATCGAGAGTTTGATGCAACATATGGGAAAATTATTTGCCAGACAATTGTAACATAGCTAAACATGCTTATGAGCACTTCTTGACCAATTGACATTGTAGCTACATCAGTAATATTACCTATGATTAATTTTCTATAGCTAGCTACTTCTATGTTACAACCAACGTTTATCAAACAATTTGAAAAATATTAAGAGAGGCGTGTGAACACGAAACTACACTTACAATTTGTTAGGTGGTAGCTAGCTACTGTTAGTAAAAGAGACATTGACAATGTTGAGATTGTTGAGTTGCTCCCTTACCTGGTGGAAAGATTTGGCAACCACAACCCTCACAGGAATGCTGGTATCAGCAGCGAAAGAGCAAAGGATTGGGATGAGAGTCTCCTTGAGGGGGCTGCTGTCACCACTTGAGTGGCATGGATCTAAAATAAATTCACATTGTAAGTAAAAATGTTACGTATTTACCTAAGTTGATACCCCCTTTTAAATTATTTAACTATCAGGAGCTGAAGATTTTTTTCACTTTAGTCAGTTACCAGAAAAATAAATAGCTAGCTATCGAATTTGTAGTGACTGTTTCTCAATACTATCAAACCTATGAAACTAAAAGTCTATTTTTGTAGGAAAAATTGCTTATTAAAAAATTCCAACCGGACAAAAAGAAGTCCTAGCCATATTGTGTCATTGAATTAAGAAATCAGGTAAATGAAATAATAATAAGCACACGTTGTTAAATAATACTCTAAGAAGAACATCAACAACAATCACATCCTCAGTATAGAGCTGAACTTAGTCTCTGCTAATAATTTATTATTTTAGAGAATATTTGCTAGGGTAAGTTCTTAATTATCGGTCAGTTCAACATTTTCGGACACGTAAGAAAATGTTGAACTGCCCGATAATTAAGAACTTACCCTAGCTAATAGCTATGAGGTGGTTAAGGTAGAGACTGTTTCTCTCACTATTGCAAAGTAGCGACTGACCACAAGAGTTGAGTGGTGAGGGAGGGAGGAACTCTCCTGCTGGGGAACCAGCCAGAGTGATGGCGCTGAGGGGCACCCCCAGGGTGAACAGCACCATACCGGGGTAATTGAAGGCACACTGCTCTCTGCAGTCACCCTCCAGTCTGCTCAGGGTGGGGGAGGGGGGATTGCCATCACTGGGGGGAATATCCTGCCAAAAAAAGAGAGAGGGCAATCATTTAGAAATATTTGAAATATGGCTAGATAAATAATATCTAATGCAAAAGTAAAGAGAGACAAATGCAGCCTATTCAATAAAAAGTTAAGCAAACAAATATTTAATAAGTTCTTTTGTAAATAGCTATTAATTTTTAATAGCTAGCTAGATAAAGAAATACAGGCATGCCCCGCATTAATTACACCCTGCTTTAATAAAAGAAGTACTTGTTTCGAGTCATGTCTCGAAATAACGGAGACATAGAAAACGGAGACATTTTTTGTGAATATTTCACGGTAACTAAGAAAAACATCAAAATTATAATCCAGATGAGGTTATTAGAAGCAATTGGGTCAGAAATTGAACATGTCCCATTTTAGGGTTAATTCCGTGTTATCGCACGGTTCGATATTTTTGAACACGTAAAAATCTCTTGGTATTAATGATACCAATTTGAATAGAAGTTACATAACAATTATTATATTTTTTTTTCTGACGTGTCCGAAATTGTAGAACCAACCGATAACTTGGAGCTTAGTACCCTACTACCAAAAATATTTCGGAGCTTAAAATTGCTGTATGTTCAATGTAGCACATTAATTATAGAAATCTATAAGTATCTATTAATTCCCATATTGAGTGAGAGTTAAGCTATGGTTGGATTCTAAAACCTTTAATAAATTCACTACTTTAAACTTTCATCACAGTCACAAACACTGAAACACTTTTTATTAAGAGGCTTATATAGTAACTACTCTAAATATAAAAAAAAATTCTTTCTATAACTCATAGAAAATGAGATGGTAATCAGGGAGGGACAATTATATATCTCTTGTTACATTTCCTCGCTTTAGTTACCGTTTGGTAATTAAACTGAGTCGCGATTTGGTAACTAAAGCAGGGCCTGCCTGTAATATTTTTTTTACAGTTCAAGATGTTCCTAATAATAAAGAAATAATTTATTCTACTGAAGAAGCACTGAAAAGATATTATTGATCTTAGTACTTAGCTACTGCTAAGAAAATCTCTTTAAAGGTTCAGGGCAAATCTTTTAAACGCTTCCTATAACATTAACTAGCAGACATGAACTATTGGTATTTATAACATATTATAGAAAACATGAACTGTAGTATGATGAAACCGATGAGAAATTATGGTTCATAGACAGGGAATCATTTGCACCACTAGATGGCGTTGGCACAGATATGGTGACAAAATTAATGAACATAAACTTTTCAAACGCACGCACGGAACACAACTAGAAGGCGTATTGTTAGCAATCACCTCAGTGCTTTGTAGCAATCACCTCAGTGCTTTGTAGCAATCACCTCAGTGCTTTGTAGCAATCACCTCAGTGCTTTGTAGCAATCACCTCAGTGCTTTGTAGCAATCACCTCAGTGCTTTGTAGCAATCACCTCAGTGCTTTGTAGCAATCACCTCAGTGCTTTGTAGCACTCACCTCAGTGCTTAGTAGCACTCACCTCAGTGCTTTGTAGCACTCACCTCAGTGCTTTGTAGCACTCACCTCAGTGCTTTGTAGCACTCACCTCAGTGCTTTGTAGCACTCACCTCAGTGCTTAGTAGCACTCACCTCAGTGCTTTGTAGCACTCACCTCAGTGCTTTGTAGCACTCACCTCAGTGCTTTGTAGCACTCACCTCAGTGCTTTGTAGCACTCACCTCAGTGCTTTGTAGCACTCACCTCAGTGCTTAGTAGCACTCACCTCAGTGCTTTGTAGCACTCACCTCAGTGCTTTGTAGCACTCACCTCAGTGCTTTGTAGCACTCACCTCAGTGCTTAGTAGCACTCACCTCAGTGCTTTGTAGCACTCACCCCAGTGCTTTGTAGCACTCACCTCAGTGCTTTGTAGCACTCACCTCAGTGTTTTTTTCTCCAGAGTCTTTTGACTGCCCGATGACTGCCAACTTGGAGTAGAAATCCAGCAAACATTTCTTGTCTTCGGCATTCATGTCACCTGAAAATAACATTACAGTCAAATAAAAGTCATACTGAAGAACATCAGATTTTCTCAAGTAAGTGGAACCCCTAGGGGAGGGGGGGGGGGGGGGGACCTCTAAGATTAGAAATTATAAGGTTACTACCTTTAAGAATACGGTTTGTCGGTTTCTTGAGTTGACTGCTTCAGTGTGATGTCAGATTTCACACGAGTAGGTGTTACATTATGGATGTGGAACTAATAAGAGGTAAGAGTGTTCTCACCTCCAAGAGTGTTCTCACCTCCAAGAGTGTTCTCACCTCCAAGAGTGTTCTCACCTCCAAGAGTGTTCTCACCTCCAAGAGTGTTCCTACCTCTAGAGTGTTCCTACCTCTAGAGTGTTCCTACCTCTAAGAGTGTTCTTACCTCTAAGAGTGTTCTTACCTCTAAGAGTGTTCTTACCTCTAAGAGTGTTCTCACCTCTAAGAGTGTTCTCACCTCTAAGAGTGTTCTCACCTCTAAGAGTGTTCTCACCTCTAAGAGTGTTCTCACCTCTAAGAGTGTTCTTACCTCCAAGAGTGTTCTCACCTCCAAGAGTGTTCTTACCTCTAAGAGTGTTCTTACCTCTAAGAGTGTTCTTACCTCTAAGAGTGTTCCTACCTCTAAGAGTGTTCTTACCTCTAAGAGTGTTCTTACCTCTAAGAGTGTTCTTACCTCTAAGAGTGTTCTTACCTCTAAGAGTGTTCCTACCTCTAAGAGTGTTCTTACCTCTAAGAGTGTTCTTACCTCTAAGAGTGTGACAGAGGGGTCCCAGAAGGTGGGCACAGAGAGGAAGGCAACTGTCCTTGTTTTTGAGACTGCCTTCACACACTTTCTTGACCAGGGGAATGATAGTGTCACAGCGAGTAGCTAGGGAGAAGAGTGTGATTAGAGGGGGAGGTGGGGGAGAAGTACTCATTAAAGCTTATTCATTTTTTTAAACAAGATTGTTTAAAATTAAATAACCTAATTCATAACTATATTTTGAAAAAGAAAAGTGGAAAACCAAATAGTAAAAAAGGTAGCTAGGTGACTATTGGTATCATTTTGAGGGTTGTATATTGCTGGCTGTGACTCACCAGAGTCCAGGATGGGGAGCATATCCACGAGGGCGTTGAGTGCCCCAGCTCTCACACTGATATGCTCATCACTGCAGAGGTTCACCAACTCAGGCAGGATGAGACTCTTGGTGGTGTCCAGACCCAGACCTGGGGGAATAAACATGTGTAATTACAGAACAAAAATATTCAGTGTTAATTAAAAGAGAAAGCTGTGTTGAATTAAAAAAAAAAACATAGCTATTTTATGAAGATTACCAAAGCCATGTCTATTTCAACTCATGTAGCTATATACAAATTCCTTGTGTAGTTTAAATTTGATTAAGTTATGTAAGTAAAACTGAATTAATTATTATAGTTAATTTTGAAGTTAGATATACAGTATGGGCAACAAAAATGTTTATGCTTTTTCAAATACTTATAAATCGTTAACCAATGAACGAAAAAACTGTATTTTGGTCTCTTTTTCTCCGCCTCTTATTGTACTATTACTTGGTGGAAACAATACTGAACTGATGGACATAGTTTAAGAACAGGTAAGCAAAGAGTGAGGGTGACTATTTTTGTCATTGCGCAAAGGTCATTCTTAGAGCTAACTCTGTGATTTTACTTACTAAAAGGCAGCGAATAAAAGGAAAAAAATATAATGGTAGACATTTTAATGCAGGGTGCTTACACTTCTTCCTTGGAAACTATTTTGAAATAGAACAACTTCAGTGACATTTTGATCTCATTAAAAGTTTTCACTCTTAAATATTCGTTCTTCGCTTGTTAATTGCATGGTTAAGGCTCGCTTCACACTTGCATTTTTAACAGTGCGGAAAAAAGCTCTTCTTAAAATGTGTTTACACTTGTGTTTTTTTTATCGATGATGGAAAAATCATATTAATTTTTTACTTCAACGACTTCAACACATTATAGGAAGAGCTTTTTTCCGCGGTGTTAAAAATGCAAGTGTGAAGCGGGCCTTAACCATGCAATGAACAAGCGAAGAACGAATATTCAGTGAGAACTTCACTGAAGTTATTCAATTTCCAAATAGTTTCCAAGGAAAGGAAGAAGCTTAAGCACCCTGCATTAAAATATCTACCATTAATTTTTTACCTTTTATTCGCTGCCTTTTAGTAAGTAAAATCACAGAGTTAGCTCTAAGAAAAACCTTCGCGCAATGACAAAAATAGTCACCCTTACTCTTTGCTTAGCTTCCTGTTTTTAAACTATGTCCATCAGTAAAAAAATTGTTTATATCTGTTAATAGTACAATAAGAGGCAGAGAAAAAGAGACCAAGATACAGTTTTTTCGTTTACTGGTTACCGATTTACAAGTATTTGAAAAAGAGGAAACAATTTTGTAGCCCATACTGTATACACTATGACGCTTGGTGACGTCGGATAAGTGGCGTAGCTACTGACCAATTGCCACAGTTGCCAGCACTTCGCAAATAGCAGACCTAACTTCAGGAGACACGTCCTGACAGAGAGACTGAACTGCACCTGACAGTTCCTGACGGAGACTGAAAACAAACAACAAGGTAAGGAACAGTCATAATGAAACTAGAATAGCTTCTTACAAAGAAATTTTAACAAAGAACATTTTTTGGTGAAATCTATTTTCAACAATGTTCCATTAATAAAAAATATACTAATAAAAGGATTCGCTGGTGACCCAGACACAGGGCAATATTTTTCATATTCTAAAAGAAAGACGTAATCCTAAGGTAATATCCCCAAATTAGAGCAGTGACCAAACTATGGCAAAGATACTAGCCGAAAACTATTCTAATTTTGACCATTAATTGTTTTAATTTAAATTCTGTTTCCAACAAATAGTAGCGGTAGTTAAAATCTTTCACTTAGTTTGTCTCAAGCAAATGGGTTCACTAATGAACAAGAAGTAGCTAACATTTTCTGAACAGTCTCCCACAAAGAACAACAACCCTAACGATCAGGGTGTGTTCTTAGGCCGCGCACAGCAAAAGAGAGGTGGCAAGTTTGAACTGGGTAACATGAAAATACTATCTAGTGCGCACACTGAAAGAGAGTTCAAAGAGAGAGAGAAAGATTGAAAGATAGAACTCGCATCTCAGATGACCTCTCGTCAATCTATCTTCAAGTTGACTGCTTCAGTGTGATGTCAGATTTCACACGGGTAGGTGTGTTACATTATGGATGTGGAACTCCTAATATAAAGTGTTACAAGCTGACTACTGACTTTTGGTGTGCGCGGGTACTATCTATTTATCTTTCTATCTTGCAATCTTTGTTTTGAGGTGCGCACGGTCTAAAACTACACTCCAAGCGAGAACGACGCTGAATTTCTTCTCACAACTCACACATTGGGTTCGAACTTATTGGAAAGTTTGCCTATTAGTTTGCAGGAGGCGATCTTGGCAGATACTTCCTGCAGTTGACTCTTAGCAACTGCAACTGGTAAGACCTCTTCTCTGATGATTTCTTTGGATAGCAAGTCGATGACGTCAAGCAAAGTCTCAAGCCAAGCATTAGCCACCACTGCAAAGATAGAAACATTAGACATCGAGCACTGGGCCAGAGAGAGCATAGCATATAGCTTGATAGAGAGGTTTAAAAAATATTAAACTGTGAATATTACAGCTTAATTACTAAAATTGCTAAAGTGTTACGTAAAATATCATAGTTTTTTATTTACATATCAAAAATTTTACAACATATTTTAATTAATTATGTCTAGTTTTAAAATAGGTAGCTAGTTAGTACTTAAGTAAAAAGGTGTTACGTATATTCTGCTTTATTTAAACTAGCTAGCTTCGATTCGAAACAATTAACAAACAGGAATGTAGTTACTCTGGAAACAAAACCTATTAAAAAGCTTAGTTAAAACAATTAAATTGAAGTAGGGATTTAACATCTGCTTCAGAACCAAAGTTCATATAGCTAAGTCAAAAAGAAATTTAATAAAAGGGACTAGAAGCAGTCAGAAACGAAAAATAAAATTGACACCATCGGTGACAACTTTCATGGGTGCAGAAAATCTATTCCATGAATGTGATCTATTCAGAAACAAAGGAATGTAACGAAAAAATTGGTAGACAGATATAAAACACATAACTCTAAAACTGAAAAAAGAGAATACATAACCAAATTACAACAGTTCGGGTCCCAAGGGACACCACGCACTTCTCTTCCATTAACCACAGACAGCTTCAGGATAGAGTGACAAGCACAAGAAGAATAGGTACATGAGAAGATAGGCCTAATTTCTCACCTGGGTCCTTGCTATCAATGGAAGACAGGATAGACTTGAGAAAAGTGTGAGTGAAGTTAGTATTGGCACCATTCTCATCAGTGTCAGGACTGACGCCCTTATCATCACCAGTGTGATTCACCACCTCCTCATCATTGCTAGCATCGCTACACTTCTTATCCTCGAAAGAACTGCTCTTGCTGGGGGGCTTAGGGCTATCTTGCATCAGAGAAAGGCTCTCATTGTTGTTGTTGTTATTGTTGTTGTTGACAGTGGTGTGGTGAATGGTGGTGGATGTGTTGGAGGAGCTGTCACTGGAGTGCAAGCTGCTTTCACAGTTTAGAGGCGCCATTGCAGGTTCACACTTAGACCTGCAAAATGGGTAATATATTGAGGACAAATCATAGGAGTTTACATGCACTAATTGCTGATTATTTAATCACTTTGAAATTTGTTAGAAGTAGATATGTTCCGCGCCACTTGCCGATTTGCACAATCTCTAAAGTGCGCTGCGCGTTATTAATCTTCACCTAATTTATTATGAAATCGAATACTAATATGTGTATCAGGGGAGTGCCCCCCCCCCTTCATCCTCCTCCCAAACCAGGTCCATGAACAAGCATGAAGTGTGCAGTACAACAAACTAGCTGATACAACAAACTGCATAACGGACATTTATGTTAGTCGTCATTTATTTCTTTTCATCTGTGTTGTGTTTCCCAAAGTAATAGTTCATATATTTATATATGAATGAAAATATATGAAAATTATTCATTAAAATACCAAACAGTATTTGATTTATTGAACTCAGAAACATGATCACCACTGAATTATTAAAAATATTATTATCAATATAATTAGACTGAAAGCAAATAGAAGCACACAACTTGTGACCACTAAAATGGTTTTAATAATTACACTAGAACATGGAGAAGTTACGATACTTTGTGTCCAATCATCAAAGTGAAGTTGTCGTTACTTTTGTTCTTTCTTTGGATCTGACAAATGACTGTTTTGATTAACAGTCTAAAGAAAAAGAATGGATATCATCGATATAATTGCTCTGAGATGACATGCAGAAATATAGGGAAATAGCTTCTAATTTCATTGTATGATGACTCCGAGGCAACAGGTAACAGTTGTTACGAGTCTGAATTAGCTGTTATCAATTAAAATAGTAAATTGTACAATGTGCATTGGATTTAACTAAATAGTAAAGTAAAAAGATGATTTGATGGGAGAGATAATAAAAACGTACATAATAATATTATCTAAAAAGGTGTGAAAAATAGCCATTAGGACTAGTGATGGATGATGTTGGAGGTAGAGATGTTATTGTACACTGTGATTGTATCCACAGTACAATAAGGGACTGCAACCTCTATTGTAACCGCAAAACAATTAGGAGAAACTTAAACTATAGAAAGAGGTTACAGTTATCGATAGAGAGTTCTATGCAAATGTGTTCATAATAGTGAAAAATATTACTTGAACGTAATCATCAGTTTACAGACCTCAAAGCTTTTTCGTATTAGCTAACAAAAATTAACTGAATGAACAGCGGAGAATTAGAAGTGCCTGAAAATATTGTAGCAGTTCTGGTTACTGGGCGAGTTCCATTGATAGATACATCATAAGATTTAGAGTCAGATACAGAATATAACATTGGCAACCGAGAGTGAATTGAGTTGTACACAAATAGAAAACATTGCGTAAGTTAAGTGTCTATTAGTGGAGTCACTTGAGCACTTTAGCACCATTATACGCATTTACCTGCCTCATCTTACTCAGCCAAACTCATGAATAACTGGTAACTTGCAGCAAAGTCATGCAACAACATGGATGCAGTAATAAAATCTCCTTTTGAATTTCATATACTATTTCTAAAATGAAAATAGGGAGTAAATTAAACTTGCGAAATAAAATATACACATATTTTTCATACATTCATTCAGTTAAAACAATGAAAACAACGGCAGCCCTGTGGCAGATAAAGAAATGAATGGTAGCGTGTGCAGCGCGTATAGCAGTTTGTGGCTAGCACGTGTTCAGCTTGACTCCATTGCTACCAACAGAGAGAAATAGAGAAGAGGTAATGATAGTCTGCGTGTCAAAAGCGCTTAGTTCATTGAGATAAATTGTCCTTCCAAGGAACAGGTGTGGTGCATTAACTACAAGAATTACTGCACTTTGCATCATCATAATAGATGAGTTTACACTGGTAGGTAATCAACAATATTGAAATATTAATTAGTTATATAGGTAATCAAATATAAAATTAATTCGACGAGAAGTGATAAATAATTTAGTGGGAGATTTGTTATCTGCTTGGAAACTAAAGCTCATATCACTCATAAATCAATATAAGGGACCTCAAAGAAGCAGTCAGAAAGGAAAGTGGCTCAATGGACAAAGTCACCTACCACCGTCGGTAACAATGCACAATGGCTCATGGATGCAGAAAATCTAATCGGTGGATGCAGTCACATGGAAAAAAATGTGACGAAAAGGGGGAAAAACAGAAACTGTACTCATGGATGGAAGAGGAAAATGAAGAGGTGATAGTAAATGAAGCCTTCGAGCCTACCTAACACAAAAATCAAGACATCGTAGTTGAAGAGCATAACCCTAGCGCTATCCTCTAAAACTAAAAGTAGCGTTAAAAAACACGAAAAGATTCTCAAGTGAATGCATCAGAGTGACGTGTGATTGTGTCTAACCGGTAGTTGTTTCGGTTGTTTCTTGCACACTCATGTTGTTTTTGTAACATCTTCCCGTCAACAGAGTTGATAACGCATGAGCAAACGTAACGCCAAATAACGGTAACAGGTGCCAACGTCCTAACGCAGAGTATATTTAGAGGCTTTAGGGGAACTAGCCTCTGCCTAACAAACAACATATCCTCAGTAGAGCCTAAACTTACGCACCTATAGTAACTAATTGGAGCACTATTAACAATATAATTTAGAAAATCATCTAATAAGTGAAATAAACGGTGCATCTTAAATTGTGTTCATTAAATAACTAATTGATCAGTTTTACAGGTTTTACTGCCATGTTATTCATTTATTGTCGAATTAATGAGCCTTTGACGAGAAATTGTCGGTTTTTAGTACTCATTTTGCAAACAAAATAGATAGATCCGGAGTAACCAATAGATATTTCTCTCATTGATTACCTTTTTGTCAGGAATAGTTTGATGTACCAAACAAAGAGTGAACACACACAGAAAAATGTTAAGCCAGATTTCATCACATGTTGGCCCATTGTTGACTAGTGTGATTGTTTAGTGTGTCCACACTCTCTACCACCCACCCACAGAGAGAACAATGCAGGCAATGCACAGCTACACTTCCCTGGAATGAGCACCAATTGCAATGCAGGTACATCAATCGCTGTGTTGTATTTATTATGTAAGTTAGTGTGTTGTGGCACGTTACCTATAGAGTTATAGCCAAAGATGGAGGTGAGCTATACTGCATACACCTAATTTGGATAGAGCAGTGGGCGTCATAGAGCGAGTGGGAAAACAATATACTAATTAATATAAACAATGAGAAAAAAGGTTAGAAAAACAGAATTTTAAAGTAAATGAAAGTCATTGATCTTAATATTCAGTAATTATATAATAATCATTTTATAGTTATACAGCAAACCCTCTAAGTAGACCAACCAAGATATTTTTGAAACTGAACTAGGAAAAATCTCTTACTAGACGAAACAATTCGTCACCTGACAGTTATTCTATAGTGAAAATTACAAAGAGTGATTATTAAAATACTATGTTCGACATAAATCTCTTATCAAATAATGTAGAATATTCATTATTTGCCGTTTTTTAATGTAAATAAGTAATAAGTAAAAAATAATTTTGTTCATGGCTGAGTCTCTGCTAAAAAAATTGGTGCGAAAAATTACAGAAAACTAGATACAGTGATGACTAAGGCTCGGACATTGGAGCATTTATAAGTTAAATGCCACTAGCGCTCATAATGCTCCAAACGCTATAAACGCCCCAAAATGCTCCATATGTACTCTGGTTGACTTCTATTGCGCACCAAGATTGAGTAATGTCAAATAACTGTATCATTCTTACCGGGTGGACAACTGCACTTTTAAGTGTATTTAATGGTTCATGATCGAACTAATTTCACATAGCTATATGCCAGTGATTAATGACTGTTTATTTATGTAGCCTTTTTAATTTATACATTTCTTTCCTCATCCTTCATATTACCAATAATTAGTTCGTATAAATATACTTAAACTAAAAATATATAGATTAAAATGCAAATTTGATATTGATAGAGAAACAGCTTCAGTGATATAACAGGGTATACGTGTTTGGGTGCTATTGCCTAGGTACAGTCAAAGAAATTGTATCCGTAATTATTTTTTGATAGTTAACTAATTTCAAATGTTGAAGAGAAATCATATTACAGATATAGCTCGTACAGCGGACGATCTTTTATCGTGCAAAAAATATCCGTTCTATAAGGGCCATGTAGTTCTTACAATGACAACTTTAAATTATATGGTTTAATAAATATATTGTATGTCTACCATTAATCTTGTCATGCATTGATTTAATTTGACTACATTCACTTAATGAGTTAATGCATTGTTGTTCAGTTTTTTTAATAATTTAATTTTGTTACCCGTTTCCTATACATTTTCATTGATTAGAAAAGTTCTATAAAAATTAAAAAAGGTGTAACTATTCTAATATTAACCCTAGATTTTCACGTAATTCATATCTATTTAGCTGCTAATATCTTTGTTTTATTTTACATACCTTATTTTTTCGTACATTTGTTTGAGTAAGTAAATGCTGAGTTGAATGTTTTGCAAGGAGTAGCGAAGAAAACAGACTGAAATCTTTCCCGAACTGACTCCCTAAGATGTTTCCTTCTATGCTAGTGCCCCTGATACTTCCAAAGAAGTAGAGATTATTCTTTTTATTGAAATATTTGGTCAGATAGACGATGAAGTGTCAAAAAAAATGTTAAGGAAGTAATGGTTTTATCTTGTTAATAAACCTCAACAACATATGATGCTAAAATTTTCTGCAATATTATAGACTCAATATAGATTCCAATTATTATATGTACTGCATACGTTCATTTTGGTTTCAACATCTATTGTTCTTTTTCTTATGTTTTTTCAAGTATTGCACAATACTTTTGAGCCTTACATATTTACATAATGATTTTTCAAAATGAATTATTTATGGATAAAAATTAAAGATAATTCTTGTGCATATTTCATCCATAAACTCTTCAAAACAAAACCTCGTTAAAATTCTTACTTTGATAAGTAACACGCTTTTTCTTTCGGTGCATGAAACGCTCAAAAAACTGCCTCAAATGCACCAATAACTGTCTTCAAATGCACTGATAAGTGCTTCAAATGCTCCGATAAGTGCCCCAAATGCCCCGATAAGTGTCCCAAATGCTCTTTTCTATCGCTCCTACTGCACATTTATAGCGCTACAAGTGCTCATTTTGACCGCTACTACTGCTCTTTTTTAAGTGCCCCAATGTCCTTGCTCTAGTGATGACTATGCTTATTTATTTAAGCAATAGTTTAATGGAATTTTCACATATACATCTTGAAACTTGAACAAAAATCTGTAGATTGTTGTTTATAAATGTTTCTTTCCCCTCAAAATGATCATTTCAGTCACTTTAACTTATTAGAAAACAAATAAGCTATCGAATTATGAGTGCCCCCATCACTTCTACATAGAAAAGCGTGCTGGTCTAGTGCAAAGTATATGGTGAGATTTATAATAGACCAATCTAGCCCTGAACGTACATT
The DNA here is from genome assembly GCA_947561585.1 of Caprella mutica. NCBI lineage: Eukaryota > Metazoa > Arthropoda > Malacostraca > Amphipoda > Caprellidae > Caprella > Caprella mutica. Next base: position 24,185 of record CANNZV010001289.1, on the reverse strand, counting down.
CGGTCTACTAAGAGGGTTTGCTGTATTTATCCTACAATAATAATTTCTATTGTATCATTTGTATGTGGATGGCTTGCATACAATAGGTTTTTCTTTCCCAAGTCTGCAAATATCAACACCGAGACAAATCGAACTGAATGACACGAAGAAATGTTACCACCATCTGCTAATCTGAATCTCAATGAATGGAGAAAAACATCTCTATGTTGAATATAGGATGGAATATAAATGTTGGTTATGATGTTTAAACAGGTGATGTTGTACCCTGGTAGTGGGGCTAATTAACCCCAGGGAATTATAGAATAGGAAACATAAAGTGGGTTCAATTATCAAATAACTTGAAGTTATTTTTAATTATTGCACGACAATTATTTTTAATTAATTATATTTCTCAGAATGTATTTGAGGAAAAGCTAATCGAAAAAAAAATCTTCAGTACTATTTCTTTTAATTAAAAGTAGAAGCTAATGGTATGATAAACTAATACAAAAGTTAACTTTATAATACAAGAAAAATGCAACCAAGTGATACTTTATACTGAGATGTAATTTCTTCTTAATATTTCATGTTATAATATGTACTTCTTGTTAGCATTTTCTACCACTCTAGTTCTCTCTGCGATGTGTCCTACATTTACCCAATGCACTTAACTATTTTCAACACAGAGAACTAGTCTCTACCTGTACAATAAATCTGAGAGTTAGTTTCCTCAACAGCAGCTTTACCATCACTCACAGTAAGCAGATCAATTATGCAGATAGTACAGAGGAAATGAGTGCTGTGTGAGCTGTAGGTGATAGCGTGACATGTCACTCAAATCACATTCTACAGTGAATAAAGTCTGCAGACTATAACTTGGTAAGAGTACAGGAGATTAGTGAGAACATTTAGTCTGTACTCCTATTCATTCCTTATTGCCATTCGTTGCTATTATAAAAAACTAATCATAATACCAGAATTACTTACTATATAATTATGATGTTCCATCCAAACTTGAAAGTGCGCTAAAACTTCAGCAAATATAGCAATATTCGAGTAAAAGAAGAGAAATGTGGTACTTTGTACCAATACATCTCCCATATAAATAAAAAAAGCGAATTATATTCCCCAAAACACACCTCAATGTCCTTCTTTCAAGTTAGTTCAGAAAATGGCCACGTTAGTTTTTAGTGCGAGGTTCGTTTCACCAGCTGTGTTTACACTATCAGCTGTGAAGTAATTCCTTGCGATAGCTGTGAGGAATTTTTATACCCAGGCAACTATTTTCCTATTTCAAGTAACTTAGTGTGCTAAAATGAAAGGAAAAGAGATGGTGGTAAGCAACACCATATTACCGTTAATATTAATGGAGAAATAATGCAATGTTAAGCATATGTTTTAAAAATTATTCATTCTAATAATTTAATAATTAAATCTATTTTTTTCAATTTTAAAGGATATTTATTTTATTGAAAAAAATTGTTTACAGAACAATTATTTGAAGCCCTTATATAAATTCCTGCTGTTAATAATCACTATTTCGCATCTTCATGTTCTTATAAATTTACCATCTACTTTAAAAACCACTACAAATACTACTATAAAAACAAGCGACTCTTGCAGACGCCATAAGCGCGTTACAAGCGAACAACTCAAGGTAAATGGCACGTGGTAGCATGTGTATAATTATACATGTGTAGCGTATACAGTGCGTGTATTGTATATATCATTAGAAGTGCCAAAGACACCGCACAGGTCTTTCTTTGGGTGATAAAGACTAGTACTGTATGTCTCCATCACTCATAATTAACATGTACAACTTTTTACATCTCACAGCGAAGCACTCACTATATACAGTCACATGGCTTAATAAATTCATGAAGGTAGTTGACAAGATATGAATGGCAATAAATTTGCATACAATGTAATAGTAAACTGAGTGGAGCATTTTATTCATATATTTTATCACCATCCTGTTGCTATTCACATTTACAATATAGTGTGCAAGTGAGACTGACTTATGAATGAAATAAATAGAAAATAAAGGCTGTGAAGTAGGAAGTGATGCTCCATGAAAGTCACTCCATTAAATCATGTGAAATACTATAATGTTATAATTTGCAAAGGGAGGATAAAATCGAACATACACACATTGGCTCCAATTGTTACAGGAAATAGCGCTAATCATTCACTAGAAAAAGAATTAACACATTTCTGAGATTGAAAACATTGAAAATAAACAATAGTAATGAATGGTAGCAATACATTAATATATAGCCATAAATACACTTTCTGACTTTCATTTCATTAAAATTTATTAACCAGTCACCCAGTAATGCAATGCGGGATATAATAACTATACTCCAAAGACATTATAGAGTATACACAGACCAAAGAATGAAATGAAGTAGTACGTTCCATAACAGTTGTTACACACCTTGAGGTTAGCACAACATTGCGTCACTGTTAATCGTTACAAATGTTACATCGCTTCACCGTTTGAACGGCGCACTAAACACTAGTAGAACAATGCACTGACCTCACCGTTACTTAGTGTGTTATAACTACGGTACACTGCCAGCACAGTGTTATGACTACGGTACACTGCCAGCACAGTGTTATAACTACGGTACACTGCCAGCACAGTGTCATAACTACGGTACACTGCCAGCACAGTGTCATAACTACGGTACACTGCCAGCACAGTGTCATAACTACGGTACACTGCCAGCACAGTGTCATAACTACGGTACACTGTCAGCACAGTGTCATAACTACGGTACACTGCCAGCACAGTGTCATAACTACGGTACACTGCCAGCACAGTGTCATAACTACGGTACACTGCCAGCACAGTGTCATAACTACGGTACACTGCCAGCACAGTGTCATAACTACGGTACACTGCCAGCACAGTGTCATAACTACGGTACACTGCCAGCACAGTGTTATAACTACGGTACACTGCCAGCACAGTGTCATAACTACGGTACACTGCCAGCACAGTGTCATAACTACGGTACACTGCCAGCACAGTGTCATAACTACGGTACACTGCCAGCACAGTGTTATAACTACGGTACACTGCCAGCACAGTGTCATAACTACGGTACACTGCCAGCACAGTGTCATAACTACGGTACACTGCCAGCACAGTGTCATAACTACGGTACACTGCCAGCACAGTGTTATAACTACGGTACACTGCCAGCACAGTGTCATAACTACGGTACACTGCCAGCACAGTGTCATAACTACGGTACACTGCCAGCACAGTGTTATAACTTCGGTACACAAAGCAGACAATATACGAGTTACAAAGTTTCCACACAGTTTATCATCACTGGTAATAAGCACAATAGACTACCGCACGTACAAACAATTAACATAAAACTTTCTTCAATTAGTAACTTTATTTTTATAGATTGTGTGCAACTAGTGGTGAGTGGTGAAGAACACCATAAAACTCATCATTCACCTACTAACTAAATATAATTCACTATATATTCTACCTTATTTAACATACAATTTTAATGTCGAACTAAATATTTTGTATTAAAAAGACAGCAATAAAAGTTAACTTATAAGTACCAATTCCCTTACTTTATTAACGTTCATGACTGCACGAAAGTTACTCCGTGCATCCAGGCCAACATAATTAGGATCGTGACCACAATGATCATTGTACAAACATTTTCATGAATACAAATAAAGCTGAGGGGACTAACATTATAATCTTATGGGGAAGTAACATCATCTTATGGGGAAGTAACATCATCTTATGGGGAAGTAACATCATCTTGCGGGGAAGTAACATCATCTTGCGGGGAAGTAACATCATCTTGCGGGGAAGTAACATCATCTTGCGGGGAAGTAACATCATCTTGCGGGGAAGTAACATCATCTTGCGGGGAAGTAACATCATCTTGCGGGGAAGTAACATCATCTTGCGGGGAAGTAACATCATCTTGCAGGGAAGTAACATCATCTTGCAGGGAAGTAACATCATCTTGCAGGGAAGTAACATCATCTTGCAGGGAAGTAACATCATCTTGCGGGGAAGAAACATCATCTTGAGGGGAAGTAACATCATCTTGCAAGGAAGTAACATCATCTTGCAAGGAAGCAACATCATCTTATGGGGAAGCAACATCATCTTATGGGGAAGCAACATCATCTTATGGGGAAGCAACATCATCTTATGGGGAAGCAACATCATCTTATGGGGAAGCAACATCATCTTATGGGGAAGCAACATCATCTTATGGGGAAGCAACATCATCTTATGGGGAAGCAACATCATCTTATGGGGAAGCAACATCATCTTATGGGGAAGCAACATCATCTTATGGGGAAGCAACATCATCTTATGGGGAAGCAACATCATCTTATGGGGAAGCAACATCATCTTATGGGGAAGCAACATCATCTTATGGGCAAGTAACATCATCTTATGGGGAAGTAACATCATCTTATGGGCAAGTAACATCATCTTATGGGCAAGTAACATCATCTTATGGGCAAGTAGCATCATCTTATGGGGAAGTAACATCATCTTATGGGGAAGTAACATCATCTTATGGGCAAGTAGCATCATCTTATGGGGAAGTAACATCATCTTATGGGGAAGTAACATCATCTTATGGGCAAGTAGCATCACCTTATGAGGAAGTAACTTTATATTCTGTATTATGTGATAGAGTCTAGAATAACTAATAAATTCAAAGGAGTTTTTGTAATGGTGACGCCACTGGTTAATTTCATGAAAATAATTTATGCGTAATTTTGCTATTTACCCATTCTATACACTCTAATATTTATTGAGAATAGAATCAATCCCAAAGCTGTATAATAAATATTAGAACTACTTACTGTGATATTACACTCAATTAGAATACCTGCATTATTTTGAAGATCTGTGACATTTAATATTCTATAGGTGTGTAACACACGAACTAAATTGTTATAACGGTTAAAAACTAAAAAAGGGGCTTCTTCATTTTGCGTAAGACGCTTACCGGATAGAGAGCTCCGGCCTAATTATATCTCATAATAAGTGAAGAAATGCAAAAGAAGTAATTGCCCAAGGCACGCAACTCTGCACCTCAATAAATGGGTCACACAGCCAAAGAGAAGTTGTCATCATTCATAGCCTTACTGCTTCGAAACACTACTTCCAATTCAATTGTTACAATATATTTGGGTGAAGTAGCTTATATATAAAATAGGTAATAATATAAATTTTCAAAATTAATTCGGTGGTGGTCCATCGCGTGATGAAAATGGAACAATCTATAGGAAGGATATAATCCAAATTACAACAGTTTAGGGCTCATTGAACGAAAAGAGAGATAAGAAAAGCCTTTGAGTATCAAACACTGGAGAGATTATTACTAATGGATTGAGAGAAGGAACTACAGGTGATGCAATAAGATGGACTGAGACAGATAATCATATAATAAATAGAGAAATGGAAGGAATTAAACACCTCATTCAGATTAATATTAAGAAATTACTTGTAATGAAAGAGCACTTTAGAATATTATATGTTTTTCTGTAGTTGTTTTGAATTTCTTTTGTTATTGCAAAAAGGTAGGGCTTATTGTTCTATAGATAGAATATAACCATTGTACTAACCATCTATCTTATTGTAACTGTGACTAATCATCACTCTCCCTCCTCTCCATCACACTCCCTCCTCTCCATCACACTCCCTCCTCTCCATCACTCTCCCTCCTCTCCATCACTCTCCCTCCTCTCCATCTCACTCCCTCCTCTCCATCTCACTCCCTCCTCTCCATCTCACTCCCTCCTCTCCATCTCACTCCCTCCTCTCCATCTCACTCCCTCCTCTCCATCACTTAGTCTAAATATCAATGGTGATGCTCATAAAATTATTTTAACGAACCGATTTCATAACGTGAAACATATTTAAACAAGAGGGACTACTTGAACAGACTGATACATAAGAATTAATGACAATGTTGTTATTTATTGACATTAGCCTCTGTACTTCGTGTGTACGTTCAATGGCGACACTTTCTGGCAGTGTGATGAGAAAAAGAGCACGCATCACGCACCAACTCATTTCCTATCGACTAATGCATTAAAGGAAATAATGACAGTGCCTACATTTCGGTGAATGAATTAGTCTATGGTCTCATTGGAATATAAGAAACTACAGGCAAATCTCAAGGTTGCAGCTAAGTTACACTTTATTGATTACAATCTATAAGGACAAAGTAAGAACTGATAACAAAAAAATACCATCTGAAATTTAGAGAAAGAAATTAAAGTGTATTCATTATAGAATAAAATAAAGCATATTATTCAATTATTATTTATGCCATGAGTGTCTAAAATATGGACAGTTATCATTTTAATTCATAATTGTATATTAAATCTATTAATTACAAATCAAGTAAATAAATAAAAATTCCATAGATTAAAAAGATTATAGATAAACATTCCAATGAAAAATAACTGATAAGATATTGGATTTAAATGATTGATAAGAAAAAACAATTATTCAAATACCAGTAAAATTATTAACATTTTACTATTGTTTACATGTTACCGAAAGCAACCGAATATATTTAACATATTTACAGCATGCATTCAAATAACTTAGTGTAATAATGCATAGTCAAAATGCGTTAATTATAATAATGCATTAACAAATAATTAATTTTACAGTTGTAAAGATCATACTAATATCAACAAAGGGAAATAGACACACACCAAATAATGACTACTGAGTATAATAGTTGTAATAATAATAGGCGTAAGACATAACGTCTAGCGCGCGCATGCACGTATTCTCACCTCTGCTTTTCCTCCCACAGGGAACTTCATTCACAAATATTTAAAGAATAAAAAGCACAACAGAAGCACCAGTGACTTCTCTCTCTCTCTCTCTAGACTGCTATCACATCACACCTCACGAAGAGCATCTCATTGAGAAGGTAAAGCTGTCACTTCGGTATGATTTAGAGGCATGTAAATGGCAGAGCTGAGGCAGAACTAGAGCAGTTGTCGCACACTACACCGCACCAGCGCAACAAAACAACTGACTGGCACCACGGAAAAGTGCGTGCGTGCGTTTGTACGATTCACAGAATAGTATGTGATGTAGTATGTATGCTCGTGACGTCATGAGTAGAACAGTGACGTTACAGAAAAATGTCATGAGAGATAGTGTTGAAAATGGAATAGTTAGTAATAACGGAAGACATTAATAAAGGAATAGTTAAGAGAAACATGTTACATGGAGTACAAGTGATAGAAAGAGTTAGGCACTGCAAGAGAAGAGAAGCTTCAAACTTTGAGATTTGTACGTCATGAAGAGTTTCATTGATCCGGAAGGTGGGGAGTTACAGGAGACTTTTGCTTTGGGGTTACAGGCAATATGCACCTGGGGAAGGGCCTGGGGATACAAACATGCACCAAATGCAGTCATAAACAACAAAAAATGAGACTAGACTCTCCTGAGAATTTGTATAGAATAGTTAAAAAGTAAACTCTAGGTAGGAAGAATGAGTGCAGGAAAAGGGGCGTGGCTCATGAAAAACACTATAGTAAATACTATCAAGAATGACTGAGATAGTGACACAGTGACAGTGAATGAGTGACACAGTGACAGTGAATGAGTGAGACAGTGACACTGAATGAGTGACACAGTGACAGTGCATGAGTGACACGGTGACAGTGAATGAGTGACACAGTGACAGTGAATGAGTGACACAGTGACAGTGCATGAGTGACACAGTGACAGTGAATGAGTGACACAGTGACAGTGAATGAGTGACACAGTGACAGTGAATGAGTGACACAGTGACAGTGAATGAGTGACACAGTGACAGTGAATGAGTGACACAGTGACAGTGAATGAGTGACACAGTGACAGTGAATGAGTGACACAGTGACAGTGAATGAGTGACACAGTGACAGTGAATGAGTGACACAGTGACAGTGAATGAGTGACACAGTGACAGTGAATGAGTGACACAGTGACAGTGAATGAGTGACACAGTGACAGTGAATGAGTGACACAGTGACAGTGAATGAGTGACAGTGAATGAGTGACACAGTGACAGTGAATGAGTGACACAGTGACAGTGAATGAGTGACAGTGAATGAACCTACATCAACTCACTCACAGACTGTATGCAGCCTACAGTAACTCACTGACTGTAGGCCGCCTACATTAACTCACTGACTGTAGGCAGCCTACATTTACTCTCTCACAGACTGTAGGCAGCCTACATTTACTCACTCACCGACTGTAGGCAGCCTACATTTACTCACTCACCGACTGTAGGCAGCCTACATTTACTCATTCACAGACTGTAGGCAGCCTACATTTACTCATTCACAGACTGTAGGCAGCCTACATTTACTCATTCACAGACTGTAGGCAGCCTACATTTACTCATTCACAGACTGTAGGCAGCCTACATTTACTCACTCACCGACTGTAGGCAGCCTACATTTACTCTCTCACAGACTGTAGGCAGCCTACATTTACTCACTCACCGACTGTAGGCAGCCTACATTTACTCACTCACCGACTGTAGGCAGCCTACATTTACTCATTCACAGACTGTAGGCAGTCTACATTCACTCATTCACAGACTGTAGGCAGTCTACATTTACTCATTCACAGACTGTAGGCAGTCTACATTTACTCATTCACAGACTGTAGGCAGCCTACATTTACTCATTCACAGACTGTAGGCAGCCTACATTTACTCATTCACAGACTGTAGGCAGCCTACATTTACTCATTCACAGACTGTAGGCAGTCTACATTCACTCATTCACAGACTGTAGGCAGTCTACATTTACTCATTCACAGACTGTAGGCAGTCTACATTTACTCATTCACAGACTGTAGGCAGTCTACATTTACTCATTCACAGACTGTAGGCAGTCTACATTCACTCATTCACAGACTGTAGGCAGTCTACATTTACTCATTCACAGACTGTAGGCAGTCTACATTCACTCATTCACAGACTGTAGGCAGTCTACATTTACTCATTCACAGACTGTAGGCAGTCTACATTTACTCATTCACAGACTGTAGGCAGTCTACATTCACTCATTCACAGACTGTAGGCAGTCTACATTTACTCATTCACAGACTGTAGGCAGTCTACATTTACTCATTCACAGACTGTAGGCAGTCTACATTTACTCATTCACAGACTGTAGGCAGTCTACATTCACTCATTCACAGACTGTAGGCAGTCTACATTTACTCATTCACAGACTGTAGGCAGTCTACATTTACTCATTCACAGACTGTAGGCAGCCTACATTAACTCATTCACAGACTGTAGGCAGCCTACATTGGTACACGGAAAACTGTCAGTCACTAATTACTGGCAGTTTAATGACTTTAGTCCATAATGACATTTGAAATTATAAAAAAAGCCATTCGCCCTTCTTTAAAGAGTTAAGGGGACATTGATTTTTACACTAATAACCATATAGATATAGGATAACTTAATATTGAAAGGAAAATAATATTTAAACAAAGCTACCTTATTAAACACAAAGTAAACGAAACTTAAGTACATAAAAAGAAATTATAATTACAATTTTTAACGTATTTGCTAAGTCACGTACATTTTAAAAACTTGTCAAGTTACGCATATAGTCTCTTGTTTTTAATTTCCAATTGACTTCAGCAATATAGCCTTTTGTTCCACAGCAAACGTTAAACCCCGTGTACTGATTTGTGATTACTAGAAAATTAGATATTCTCACAATAATATAATTCTAAATTATACAATGAATTAAGTGAATGTTTAATCAACTTATATGTATGTTCAATATTTATCACATTTACAATTTTATTATTCATTTCAATTACACAACACCTTCATTCTTACAATATTCATTTATATGTAAAAAGTATTATTTATTAATATGGACTCCAATTCGATCGAGTGAAATTGTCAGAGAATTAGGTAGGTAATAGCAATTTAATAGTAATTCTAAATATTTCACAAACATCGATCGAAGCTGTTTGATAATGAATAAAAGCGAATATTAGGCTTGAATACATGATCACTATTCAAATTATAAACACAAAAGGAACTAATTAGACTCTAAACCCGTTATGAACTGATAATGTAAAGACGCGTTGTGTAAACAATGAAATTGTACTCTGTCCCTGATACAATAAATTCCTTGTTTCTACTCGTATTTTCTAAAAAAGGTTTTAGTTTTTTATTTCTCTACTGAATTTGTAATAGTTATATAATGATGTATTAGAAAAAAACAATAAATTTGTCTACAAATATCTATTATTTTTGTTTTGTAAACTAAATGAAAATGAATGTCCCTTTAACTCCTTAACGAAGGGCGAACAGTTTTTTTTATAAACTCAAATGTTATTATTGCCTAAAAACATTAAACTGCCAGTAAGTGACTGGCAGTTTTCCGCTTCGGCAGTTTTCCGGACACCGCCTACAGTAACTCATTCACAGACTGTAGGCAGCCTACATTAACTCACTGTTTGTAGGCAGCCTACATTTAATAACTCACAGACTGTAGGCAGCCTACATTAACTCACTCTTACTGTAGTGTAGGGACTTTAGCTTTTCAGCAAAAAGACACTTAATGCCATTTAGTTGTATTTAATTATATTTCACATCAAAATATGGAGATATTTTGTAATTCAAACTTCTCTAAGATTTACAAAAAAGATAATCATTAATTGATCAAAATGTTGACGGAGGGGGGAAGCTTTATTTCTCCCCCCCCCCCTTCATGACTAGATAAGTGACGTCATGATTTAAAGGGGCACGAGGAAGCTAACACTAACAAACAGGACACGCACCTTTGTAACTCCATTAGATGAAAAACACACAGAGTTAGAATGATATAATTTGAGGTGAATAGAACATCGATGAGCTAATAAGATACATTTATAGATTAATGGTTTGAATAGAATGGAAAATTCATTCAAACGGAAATCTCTCTGAGTTGAGTTTGAAGAAGATAGAGTACTGAAGAAAGCTTCACCTTAACTGCATTTCAACACAATTTTCAAAGAGTTCATTACACTCACCGATGGCTAAAAGTTAATACAGTTCTATTGATCTAACATCCTACTTAAGATAGAAGTTAGATTGTAAATGTGGAGCAGCATTGGTCACCATTCTCAATTTGAAGTGAATTATTATAGAGAGGGTGGGGAGACAAACTCTTCCGAGGAGCAAAAGAAAGTGTTTGAGGACAGGGTAAAATTTGTGCTAAGGAGTGACGAACTTCTAACATTTATTGCAATAGGATATTGAAATGAATTTTACATCTGGTATTAATTCACGCAAGCACTGTGGCTGCTGAATTACTGATGTTAACTATCTATTCAGTGTTCACTCAGATAGCAACAGTTACTGTTGAGAAAAGAGTTTTCTTTGGTACAAAAGAAGGTTAACTCGTGTAAATGAGTGCAAAGTAGTGGGCAAGGAAAACACTCCCGGAGCAAATACGAGCCACTGCGACGCTTCTTACCGCACCTGTTCTAGGCACTAAAGTTAAATAGGGTAAAGTAACCACTGGCACATGGAGCATCGCCAAAAAATATCATAGTACTAGAGTAAGTGCTATCAATGATGTCAATTGTGGCTACAAGCAATAATTTCAATTTGATTTTTCCTATTCTGTGGCCAAGATTATTTAAACTAGATGACATGCACTCGTAGAGCGTATACCTTCGCCGGTGTGCAGACGTTTCGTCGACAACTTTTCGTAAATGGGATATTAACACACTCTAATGTTACAACACATGAACTTTAACAGAATATTGTATCAAACGATCAAATTAAAAAAAAAATAGAATAATTGTAAGGAGGAAAACTAATAAATAAATCTGTCGTTTTTCTATTTCAATACTAAATTAAAACAACTCAATAATAAATTATTTTAAAGAATTTAATATTTTTGGCTATAGTTACGTTTGTGATTTTTAAAATTATAAACAATATCCTATAAATAATTTAAGTTTCATAATAATAATATTTATACCGTCGGATTTGTCATTGACAAGTCATTTTCAGTCGGTAAATGCCCACTGTTCGACTACTACCAAAAAGTAATTCTTTGAAACCGGTAGTTGGCTTTAAAAGAGAAAAAGTTCAGAGTTATCGAAAGAAAAAAATATTAAAAATCCTCTCCAGGCTTCAAGAAAAATATGAGTTTATTACATAATATGTAGAACAGATATATTATTAATACTAGTGGATACCCGTGAAAATGCACGGTAACGTGCCTATATTTTTTAATCTTTAAGGACATTACTTATTGATTTTAGTATTACACATCCCATTTTCCAATCCACCTCTGCCGTATGCGCTAATAAAGTGGTTCCTGGATAAGGCTGTCCGCAGACCAAAAGCCTTTTCGCGTGAAGCTGGCAAGATATCTTGTAGGATTTTCCTCCATTAGTTTGATATATAGTTCCAGTCGCTATGTTTCGGTTTAGATGAACGCCTGTTAGCTTTGCATTCAAATACTTCTTGATATTAGCTGCTCAATATCCATAGCGATTGTTCACAACCTCTCTCTTTTCGACGCCTCTTTATACACTAATCGCACATCTGGCAGCCTGCACAGCAGCGGTTAGGAACAGGAATCGATCGCATCTCACGCCAACAGCTAGCAGCTTTGCTAACCGCGCCTGGCCGCTCAACCGCCTGCTTTTGGTGTGAACGCTCCAATGCATTACCGTGTTTCTCAAATACTGCCTGCCTGCTCAACAGCTTTTGGTGTGAAGGCAGCATAACAATTCGCAGCGCCCTCTCTGCAGTTGCGGGAGCATTGGACTAAAAACTAAATTATTATATTTATATATTTTACGTTCCAGTTATACTCTCGTGTGTATACAACTAATTACTTACAACATTTTCAATAGAAAAATGATTTTTTTTTTATAAAGTTTACAGCCCCTTTAAAGCTGGAAAGTGGCAACTGTCTCCCAAAGATGATTTCACCTTCAAGCAGCTTTATGAGCAGGCAGTTCCTTGCCAGATGCCACACAAGGAGGGTGTGTGCGTCTCGGGTCTCCCTTCCATAAAGTTTGCTAGTTTCAAAAAATTCGAACACCTATCGATTTGGTGGACAATATATTGATAAAATAAACTTACTTTAATTTTCCAACCTTCTGAAAATACATTTTCATTCATCAATTAGAAAGAAATGTATTTCTTTTTACCATTTACTTTAAATAAATTTATGTAATTATTTTACAGTGTACATTACTTATTGTATGGAATTTTTATAATAATGGGGAAGTTCTGAGTTATCGAACTGTTCCTAATATTCGATAATGTAAGAAAAATATTTATAATAATAACCATTTTAATGGTTCTTTTAATGTTTTTTATATTTTGTTTTTATTACATAATCGAAAATGTGGATCTGTCCAATAACTCGAAACTTACCCTACTGAACTTTAAATTATGGCTACTAAAAATATGAATCTGTAAATCAATGTACATTAATTTTAAGAGATGGGTGGAGCGCAATCACAAGTACACCCACCTTATCACAGTCAGTTAGACACTGCCTGCGCAAATGCTGCTATTTCACGTTTTTGGTCAACGTTCAGTTTCGGTACGCGTTATAGTGACTAATATCCTATCGTAGATGTTATAAATATTGTTCAAATATTCGCTTTTATAATATATTGCTTAGGTAATACATTAAAACTCCTGATTTATGAAGTACTCTAGTATAAATGAAGGACCTGAATTATGAAATACAATTCAGTTTTGAAGTATTTTCTATGTTTAAATTATTGAAAATAATATACGTCAAGTTATCCCTCAATAACCATGGTTTCTAATTTCTTAAAGATTTTAATCATAGAAAACTATCTATAGTGCACCAAAAATATGAAGTGGCTCTGAGTTATGAACTCAGGAGTTTCACTGTATTCAAACTCTGTAATACATCGATGAATTAAATATTTCTACTTTTTTTTTTAAATTCATATTGTAATGATGTTTTGTTTACTTAATTTTATATCTACTTTTCTGTAGAATTAATTTTTAGTTTCCAAATCTTCACTGTTGTTTTAAAGGCTTTAACTTGCCACTAACTTACCCATATATTTTTTAACTATCTTGTGAATATATCCTTTTACCCTGTTGGTAAAAACTTTATTTAACCTACCATGCAATCCTAATACCCATCAAAAATATTAAACTATCTTAGCTGTAACTCAATTATACGCTATATATATATTGCTTCGGCACACAGCAGTGCCACAGATGTATTCGCTCCCGAAGCGATCACCCTTTTTGTGTGCCACACTCAGAAAGTGTGTGTCCAGAGCTCTGAACACACAGCAGGGGCACACATGTGTGCCCCTGTAAACTCCCCTTTTGAGACACCTTCACTCATGCCTCAAGAAATCGCTGCATGCGTATTGCGTGCGTTCATGACCGTCATTTCTGGTGCACACGCATGCTTTTGGCTATCGCTCCCAGAGTGATAGCATGCGTGCGAAATCATCATTCATGCCAGTAGGACACTTGCAGTCACGACGGCAGGATGGATGTGGGTGGCGCTTTCTGAATATTATGGTGTACCATTATTTTTATTTTAATATTTTGTTTATATTATTAACTCAGACAAAAGTCTTATCTTTATTATCCCTTACTAAACTAAAACTCTTGTATAATTAAAACTGGTTTTAATTTCATACCACTTCATCATTAGTATGCTATATTGCCTACACGGACAAATACATTTTCGTAATCATGGACTAAAAGCAAATGTGAAATATAAACAGTTGAACAAACTATTACAACATATTTTCTGATAAAATTCAAGTCATATTTTCACATTGTGCATGCAATTGTTTAATTTATATCAAGAATCAATCTTAAGAAATTTGATGAAACAAATTCATAATTGTTATTAGATAATTAAATTTCCCTGGAAATCAAACAAATGAGTCTAAATTACTTCAATATATGGTTTACTGTATCATCTTCAATAGACCTGTAAAAATGCAATATTAATTATAATATTTGTTGGCAGTACCAATAATATTCACAAAAAATTTGCACCTAACTTGACTGACAATAGAAATTTCAATAAATAACAAGGATTGGTCATTGGTTATTGACAATATACACCAAAAAGTCTAGTATTATAGGTGTGGACGCGCGCACTAGCTTCCGTGGAGTCATGAATGCGGGCATGCGTGCAAAAGTACGTTCATGAGTGATACGCGTGCCAGCAAGCTCGCAATAACGCTTTTGTTCTGCGCACAGCCTAATGACCAATCGTCCCACCAAATTCCAGTCAGTTTGGTTGAATACTTTTTGAGTTATGCGAATAACAAGATTATAAATTTAAAAATGACGCCTAAAATGCAAGCTTCCGCTTTCTGCGAAGTTAATAAACAGGATAGATTGTACACAATATTGTAACTATAGCAACCAATTAATGTGAAAAATTACTGTTTATTTATTACTTAAAATAGAGTCCTGACAACTATTTACATATACTCTTTACACTGGGACAGGAGATAGGGTTACAGAAGGGGAATTAACAACAATGCTAGGAAGCAGTGAAATATGAATAGGGAAGATGAGGGTTGTCTGAGTGTAGAATTTATTAATGTGCAGGCCGAAGCATAAAGATGCTCGGCTGCCTGAGATAGTTGAGGAAAATAGAATGAGAGGAAGGCTAACTTTGGTGAGAGTGATAGAAACACACGAGAAGTATGTAAGAGTGGAAAGAGCTCAGGGAATTGAACATATATGTAGAATGAGAGAAGTTGATGATAAGAGAGGAGGAGGAGGATGCTTATGTAAATGGGAGGAGAACTGGAGATGGAGGGTGGATGTGAAAATGTGCTGGTGGTGAAGATAGGTGATTTTCAGTTTATCTGCATGATGGTGTATTTGGATGTAGCTGAGAGGGAGAGAAACAGGGGAAAATATGATAAAATGGACGAAGTCATGAGACGTTGGTGGGACCAGATGCCGCTGTTGGTGATGGGCGACTTCAATGGCCATGCTGATTTCTTGTGTGAATAGGATAGGAATTGGAAAGGTGAGTTGATGCTGTAGTTTGTTCAGAGGTGGAATTTGGCTATTCTGAATGTAGAGGAGAGATGTCATGGAGAGAGCCCTAGAGTACAGGGAGAAATCAGAACTGTTATAGATCTTTATCTGGTGAATAAAGGCATGTTTGAAAAGTTCAGGTGAATGATCATTGCTACATGAGTGCTAGTTTTGGAGCGAGGCGGAGAGAAAGTGAGTGCGAGAGATGGGATGAACATGAGTTTTACAAGGTGAATGATCATGATAAGATGAAGAGATATGCTGAGGTGAGGAGGTTGAGATGGTGCTTATGGCGAGGGACGAGTTGAGTGTAGATGAAATAGAGAGAGTATTGAAGGAGAAAGCGGAAGATTGTTTGAAGAGGAGGGTGAGAAAGAAAGTTGGATGTAATTTAAAAATAAACTCACCGTAGATGAATGATGATATTAAGAGAGGTATAAAGAGAAATAAATAGGGAAAGGAGAGGGTGGAAGGAGCAGAAAGAGAAAGACTGTGGATACTATGCAGAGAGCAAAAGGCAAGAGTAAGAAAGATGGCGAAAGAAGCAAAGGGGATGCATGAGAAACAAGTTGCACAAGAGGAAAGGGACGATAGAAGTAGAAATAAGATGCGGGGAATGATTAGAAAAATGAAGGGAGAAGATACTAATAAAAAGAAAAAGAGACTCTATAACACAGAGGGAGAAAAGATTGAATTGGAGGATGAGGCAGAAAAGATTGAATTGGAGGATGAGGCATGAAAGATGATGGGCTACTGGCCCGAGCTATGCCAAGCTGAGGGAAATGCAGTGGGAGATATGTGAACAGAAGATGTTAGGGAACAATATGTTAGAGAATGGGAAGAGGGTATTAGGAAGGTTGTGGAGAGAGAGGAGGTTGCAGATACCTAGGTTAGGAAGGTTGTGGACAGAGCATTGAGAGATAGGAGGTTGCAGATACCTAGGTTAGGGAGGTTGGCAGGAGTGGAGAGGTGGACGTGGGATGTTACATTGAATGAAGCAGAGATGAAAAATAGGAAAAGAGTGTTTAAAAGTCATAAGAAGAGAGGCCCAAACAAGATAAAAGGATAGATGTATAGAGCAATGGCAGATAGTGAGGTATGAATGGAGGTGAGTGGGAGCTGGAAGAAGTCTAAAACCTGCATGGTACCAAAAATTCGGAGACCAACTAAAAGTGAACACAGACCAATAGCTTTAAGGTGTTCATGGAGGTGTTGAAGGAGCCTTTGGTGGAACAGGTAATGTGTGATGCAAGAGTTGGTTACATGACGGCAGGTTTTACGGAGGGCAGGAGAATGGAGGAGAATTTGTTTTTATTGGGGTGGTGTGTGGAGGAGAAGTATAGATTGAGAGAAAGTTTTGTGGTGGTTGCTGTTGATTTTGAGAAGACTTTTGATAGTGTGGATAGGGGGGTGTTGGTCACAGCGTTGAAGTATTACAGATTTGACCCAAGAGTGATAGGACTGAGATTTGGAGAGAAGGCAGAATGATGGGTGAGACGGAGATAGGAAGGGGCATCAGACAAGGCTGCACTGGGTCCCCGCAACTTTTCTTGATGGTTGAGGGGATGCTGATTGAGAGAATTGTTAGGGGCGGGCAGGGATGCAGAGTGAGAGTAATGTTTATTCCAGTTTTGACTTTTTGACCAATGCAGATGATTGTCTGCTGATGGCTGGAAGTGTGGGCGAGGCTGGGGATATGGTGAGGAAGTTGGCTGAGGGTTTTGGACGGAGAATTAACTGAAGGAAAACGGTGTGTATGGTGTATAACCCTTTAAAGACTGACTGTGGAGTTTGAGCTCAACAAACCGGATTCATTCAATATACATTAACACTATTTCTATCAATCATGGGTAAATAAAATTTTGCACAGTACATTTATATGATAAAAGATATGTACTGAAAAAAAAATTATATAATTCGAGCAGTGGGTTTCATGAATACCATTGTGTAAATAATCCTCTTAAATATTGTCAGTCCAATTAGGATTAATGGAGAGAAACCAGATGATGGAATGGTGGGGGGAGTGCAGGCGGTGAACAGAATGAGATACTTGGGAACGGAAATGGTGTCCAAGCGTGATTGTTTTAAAGAGAATAGGGAGAAAGTTGAAGTTGGCAGATAGGATGAGCAACCTTACTTTTTCTGTGGTATCCAGGGCATGTGAAAGGATGACCATTGGGAAGTTGTTTTGGAAGAGTGTGGTTTTGCCGGTTGTTTTGAGTAGAGGAGATGAGATGATGTGGAGGAAGGGAGGGAGAGAGATTGCAGCTGGTGAAAAACGGAGTCTGGAGGAAAATTCTGGGAGCACCTGGATATGCCACTTCAGCGGCTCTATAGGGAGAGGTAGGGTGCTCTAGAGTGACTCCTAGGGACATTAAGGGGAAAATTTTGTTTATGAAGCATATGATGGAGGATGGGAATGGGTTACTAAGGAGGATAGTTGATGCTAAGGATGTAAGGGGGGAAATGATGGATGGTTTAAGGTGGTTCGTGGGTACATGGATGAGGTGGAACTTGACAGGCAGCAGGTGAGAGATATGTCCAGGGAGCAGATTGTGGAGAGGATAGAAGGTGAGAGTTGCTATGATAATGGATGGTGATCAGTGATGCTGTTCAGAGTAAGGGCAGACTGTCTGAGGTTGAATTGGAAGAGGAGGTGAGACAGCTTGTGGTGTGTGTAAGTTGGGAGAAGAGACGTTGGAGCATTTTTTTTGTTGAGTGTGAGGGTCTGAGGGAATTGAGTGTTGAGCAGGTTTTGTATTTTCGGGAGAGGAGAGATGGGATGAAGGCCTACTTGGAGGAGGCTTGAGCAGTGAGAGGAAGATAGCAAGGTGGTGGAATATAGGTGTGGTGTGCTGACGGTAGGGGTGAAGACTGAAGCCTATATGCCATTAATCCTGGGGGGCGTTGTGAAGCTTATACCCAACAGGATACTGGACTGGTAAGTGGTTATTGTGATTGTTGTTGTTTCCTTATATCAACTATAATCAAAATAACTTGGATGCTCATGTTTTTAACATGGCAACACACAGTGAATGCTTAAGAACAAGACTTGAAATGTTAAAAGTAGATATTATAAAATATATAAATGCATCCAGCATTTTGCACCACGTCCATGCTTCAGGTGTACAAGTAGCTACAACAAAAAAATCCCTAGACAAACTTTTAAGGAGAGAACCTATGTAGATCATAATAATCATGGTGCTCCGGAATTTAAGCGCTGACATCAAAAAGAATTGTACGTATAGACCCCAAAGAAGCATTCAGAAAGGAAAGTGGCTCCATGAACAAAGTCACCACCAGTCAGTGGTAGTGCTCATGGTTGCAGAAGAGCTACTCTGTGGATACAGTCACTTTCCAAAGAATATGACAGTGGCTGCACTAACTGATATAAAAGGAAAATGAAGAGGTGATAGTAAATGGATCCTACGAGCCAACCTAACACAAAATCTAAGACCTTGTAGTTGAAGAGCATAACCCCAGCGCTATCCTATAAAACTGCAGGAAGCGATGTAACTTAAAGATAAGTTATTTTAGATATTTGAATATGATTAGAATTGATGAATTGTTAAATATTGTAATAGGCAGTAAAATGTACAGTCACGAGTCACATTGTCAAGTTGGATCTAAAAAAATAGCTACAAAATGGAAGATTATTAATAAAATTCAAGTTTAATAAAATATATTTGGAGGCTTAACCAAACGGTTTGTTCAAATTTATCAAGTACAATAATCTAAAGTACAGAATAGCCAATTAGTAATAGGCTTTATCTGAATTTCAGCATAAAATAAATAAAAATTTAATAAGAAATACGTACATATTGTTAGTAGAGGAAGTAGTTGTCGTTTGATGATCAAGAGCAGTGTGGACAGTACTACTGGCAGATGCAGAGGTACTGTCCACTACTGCATCCAATGTACTGCTACCATCAGCTGTGCCAAATCTTGTGATCTGATGGGGCATGTTAGTGACAGGAACATTCTTTTCCATCATTGAAATGTCAAATTCAGGGGCAGTCCGGGACAGAAGTGACCTCCTTTTCCATTCTTAGAAGATTATTGTTCTACATTTTGATGACGAACCATTGGGTTAAATAGCTAAGTACTTGTAAATACCACATAAAACCATATTTCAAACATTTCAATATCAAGTATAGTAATTCACTGATATTTCGAATGTAATACACATAATTGTAAATTCAAACATTTCTTCCATTTCCTGTAAAATATGAGATGACATATTCTATAAACATTTAGAAAGAAATGCTTTCTGAAATAAGAAACCTTGTGAATTATTGAACAAATTTTAATGAAAAGTAGTGTTGAAATTCTATTAGTTTTAGTTCTTTTTAAACTTGGTTGCATTGTGAAGTACAAATTCATATTAATCGATAGCTAAAAATTGAGCAAATTAATAATAATAATTGTACTATGTAGATATAATATAGTTACCATACTAGAAAACCTAGGTACAGTCTACAAAAAAACTTGTCCACTTGCAATATTTTAGTACATTATTTAGATCATTTATGTATTGAGAGGTTACAAGTACATTTTGTGTTATTACTATCTTTGCATGGAAGTATCCTCTCAAGTCTCATTGCAACTGATGAGTCGGCATTGTGCCAGTGCCCCTCCACAGCTCATTAGAGGTTGTTCTATGTCACATAAGCAACAACTGATTTTCAATATTTTGTAAGCTTATTGGAAACTCTTCTATAAAACTCAAATTAAAAGTTTAATATAGCTGGCATGTACTTTCCAAATGAGAAAAATGCCTGTATTCTGGCCCACAGAACTGAAAAGCTCCCAATGTTGAACTAGGAAGAAGAACAGGCAGGTCAACAATGGCTAGTGAATCCTTGTGATGCAGCCAAGGGCCTTCCTGAGAATTGTGTCCTAACTTCTAAAATTCTAAAGAAATCTTCCTAAACTAGCTACTGATAGATTTCTCAGGTGAGAAATAATAAAATAAAATAAATCTTGTTTGACAGCTTATGACATGTAAAAAGAGTGGCAAATTGGCGGAAAAACACATCAAACAAGTCCATATAATTATAACATGTTTGTAACTTCAGTAGAGTTAATTTCAACGTTGTGACTATTATGGTGAAGATCCCAGTTACAACATAAGTGCGATTTGATGACGTCACATGTTACTATTGATTGTATCAGATTCGGTACATTTAATATATAAATAAAATTAATAATAATAATTTGAAAAATATCGGTATTGGGAGTATCGGAAATTTTAAGTACTTATCTGTATCGGCATTCGGCAGATTACCAAAACCTAGTATCGGTACATATATATTGAACACATATTTAAGTATTTATTGAATGTTAAAAGCAATTTAAAAACTCAAGAGACTAGAGAGATTCCACTGAGAGCACCTGGGATGAACAACATTTATTACAAATTAATAAGAACACCAATGCAGCGTTTGGAGTTTGGTAGGTCTGAGACCATGTTTCAGAGGCTGGAAAATTGTAAGCCAATTTTTGAGCCAAAATTTCACCAAACTTCTGAGCCAAGCCAATTTGAAACTCATTTTTGAAGATTTCAATCCAAAATTAAAATGGGAACATAAGAATTAATTCAAAATTTTAAGCCAATTAGACATATCTGAATTTTGACCTTTTGAAATCTAAGCCAATTTCATGGTAAATTCAACCAATTTGTCGAGGGGAATTTTTCTCCATTGAAAATAATTTTTTGGCAAACTTGGTGGATTTTAAGCTATTTATTCCAATGTTATTGTTACCATTAATTTTTGGAGGAAAATGGGATCAGCCAAATTACTGGAAATTTATGGTGGATTTTTCAGCTTTTCCAAAAAGTCAGTGGAATTTTGTGCACCAAATACAGACTGGTATGCCAATTAATTGGCTTTAACAGACATACTCTGTAACATGGGCCTGAGAGGCACTAGGCCAGTCTGAAAAGTACAGCAGGATTTGTTGATTAATCCTGCGCCCAAGTCCTATTTAATTCCTATGTTCCCATGTTATTTGCTGCGCCGAAATCCAAATTTCTGTAAGAAATCCTGGGTCTGAGCCAGTCTGCAGAACATGGAACATTTTCTGTGCGAACAATCCTTAATTTTCTCCTATATTTTACTGAGAACAGAAGTCAAAATAAAGGATTTCATGGATAACACTTTACCAGTTCCTGTAGTCTGGGGTCTGAGGAGTCCTTCTTTTCAGAGTGGGCACCAGCAACCATCTACATACCACTTAAGCATCTGACACAGTGACCAGGATACAGAACCCCCCCCCCATCCCCTGTCATCCAAACTCGCATACCAACAATTAGGCTAGTTTGATGTTCAAAAATGAGAAGCTCTTAGCTCTGCACTCTACATAGTACATTACAGAGCATATGTTTGCATTCGGAGTATCAGAGGAACTTCCTTGCCAGGCAATTATATAATCATGAATAGGGCTGTACCGATACTATCTGTATCGATACTCGTTATATCGGCCATTTTTTAGGTATCGATACTGGATATCGGATCAGCAAATATTAATCAAAAAATATCGAAACCACCGATACTATTAGAAAGTCTTATTTTTTATCAAAAATTTACTTATTACAGCTTTTATTGCTTTAGTTTCTATTGTTAAAAAAATATACAATGAATATCATCATAACTTATTAATTTTGTATAAAGTGTCTTTTCATAAGTTTAACAGCAGCAGACAACAATAAACTGAAAATGAAACGTGTTCAGACGGGCAACTGAACCAATTATGACGCATGTATTATGATTATAATGATTGAATAGGTGGTAAGAATTTATTAAGTTTAAAAAATGTATGATTTTAATATATAAATCATAAGTTCACGTACCATGACATACGTAAGTTTGTAAACAAAAGGCTGTGTGATGACGCGCTATAAGTAGGTATATTCCAAACAGAATCGGACATGTATCAAACTTGTACTAAAACGGTTATATTGAATAAGTCGTTGCTACTCAATGAATATAAGCAGAGTATTAAGAATAATGGTTAAATGAATTAAATTAATCATGTTTTGGATTATAATCAATGATTATAATACTTTAAACTTATTCATATTAAATTAAAAAAACTGGACGAAGCCACGAATATACCAATTCATTACATCCGGTTTCTTAGTACTACTCTACTTATACGTCACCAATGCTTCCAACCAATAGCAGTGCACGTTTACAGTTTGACAATAGTGAGTTGTCATGTCTAATGTAATACTAATATACATCTATTAGATCATAAATTTGGGATCAAACTATCATGTACGTTTGACTTGTCATACATATATATAACGTGATCACTTGTTTTTAATTAACACTAAGAAAAGACAACCTAAACATCTTAAGCTAAGTTATTAATGTAGCGTCAGACCGGGTGGCTTTGCGCACTTCAACATTCCGGGTGAAGTTGCGCATCGGTAATTGACGGTGAATGCGTGAAAATATTTCAAATCTGACAACACCATTGGAAAGAGCAGCTCTTAAACCCCCTAGTGCATAAATTTCACGAAAATCGTAAGAGATTGAGTATAGATACTAAGTGTTCAAACAGAGACCTATGTTTTTTATGGCAAAATAATTATTTTGGACTAGAATCGAATCTCCGCGAACTTTGCTGTAGTGTTGATAATTATACTCCAATTTGATTGCAATTTACGTTGGATACGCATAATTTACTGCAGATTAACGTCATGTAAGATGATTTTAATAATAATTATAAATTATTGAGATATAACCAATATACTAGATGCGCAACATCACCCTGGGAATATTTTAATTCACGGGTGGACTTGCGCACATTTATTAATATAGTTAAAGAGCTCTTATTCATTAATAAACCTGTGATATTCATCCCCGATACTCCTATATCACGGCAATTCCACAGCAGCCTCACGGCAGTTGCACAGCAGCCTCACGGCAGTTGCACAGCAGCCTCACGGCAGTTGCACAGCAGCCTCACGGCAGTTGCACAGCAGCCTCACGGCAATTCCACAGCAGCCTCACGGCAATTCCACAGCAGCCTCACGGCAATTCCACAGCAGCCTCACGGCAATTCCACAGCAGCCTCACGGCAATTCCACAGCAGCCTCAC
>CANNZV010001288.1:253930-277845 GCA_947561585.1 Caprella mutica | reverse complement strand
GTGGGGAATATTGTCCCATCGTAAGTTTGAAATAAACACTAGCTACCTATATCAATAGATTGAAATAAGGTACAAGCACATAAATATTATTAAAGAAATTCATTATTACTCATAATGAACTCAGGAAAAAAATCGGCGCGAAAATGTTAAAATTCAAAACACTTCGGTTATGACTACATTCTAGTAATCATTCTTAGAACTAATAGTTGTTTGGCTACAGAAAGACATGATTGACTTAACATTATTTATATTTGTCTATTGGAGTTCGCGGGATTCAAACCCTGGTCCTTAGAGTACTGTGCCAGAGCTCTATCGAGTACACCACCAGGTGTTAAGAGCAGATCGAGTCCTTGCGGACTCGAACTTCCCCACCTATTAGTAGCGAGCTTTAACGATATAAGATGGCACAGCACTGGAAGGGTATACTCCCTATCCGATAATTCTCATCTAAATGCAAAGATGTTGGTCCTGCGACCCCCAGATACAAATAAATGCATCTAGATGGAAGGGTATAATCCCCAGATACAAATAAATGCATCTAGACGGAAGGATATACTCCCCAGACACAAATAAATGCATCTAGATGGAAGGGTATACTCCCCAGACACATATAAATGCATCTAGACGGAAGGGTATACTCCCCAGACACATATAAATGCATCTAGACGGAAGGGTATACTCCCCAGATACAAATAAATGCATCCAGACGGAAGGGTATACTCCCCAGACACATATAAATGCATCTAGACGGAAGGGATACTCCCCAGACACAAATAAATGCATCTAGATGGAAGGGTATACTCCCCAGATACAAATAAATGCATCCAGACGGAAGGGTATACTCCCCAGATACAAATAAATGCATCCAGACGGAAGGGTATACTCCCCAGACACAAATAAATGCATCTAGATGGAAGGGTATACTCTCTAGATGCATTTATAGGTATTTGAGGGTCGCAGGACCAACATCTTTGCATTATTTATATTATCAACGTAATAAAGTTTACATCATTGTACATGAATTATCAGAACATATTCTGTCTCTCAAAGATGAAATATTGTATTAATTGATTCTGAAGACAAATAAGATTAATCCTTTAACGATCACCACTGTTCTCTATAGGGAGGACATTAGAAAAACATGAAATAATGTTTAAATTTAGTCCATATAACCATATTCTATTAATAAGTAGCGTGTAAATAAATATTGGCTGTGCCACATAATTTTTGAGCCACCCAAAGTTCTTCCAAACGAGCATATGACTTAATACAGAAATAGTAAAGAGACGTTTTTTTATCACACTTATTCTTTAAAAAGGAGGCTGGCTATCTAATGTTGATCTATCAAAAAATATGTTTTGGCCTACAGTATGTCTTGGATGTGGATATCAATTCATTAGCATGTAAAACGCCGCATTTTCACCGCCCAGACAAACAATCACGGTTAAATAAATGTAAAGCAAATTTACAGTCTACACTAGCGTTTCTACCGCCTTCCATTCATTTAACCGTGATTAATTGAAGACGCGTAAACTGAGCTGTGAAAAGGCGGCGTTTTATCTTCTGCTTTAGGCTGAAAATTACGTACCCTGTCCTTAAGACTTTTAACCACCACAGCAAAATAGATATGTAGACATATTACGGAAATGATTCCCATAACACTTCCAGCGATGAAGGCACCTCTTGCTTTGAAGTACACGATGTTCACGATTAGGAACACTATCAGTCCGACGATGAACAGGAATGTGTAGTAGAGATAGGGGGAGAGCAGTTTCGGCTCATTCTAGGACAGAATTGAAGAGTTAGTACGTTTGAATGTTGGATAACGTCACTTTGCTCTTCTCTAACCGTAGATAAAGACTGAGAGAGGTTAGCTCACCAGTGAGTATTTCAACGAATTTTTTTTTAATGCTATTCTTGTAATATATAGGTATAGAAAGTATATTAAAGGTCCCCTCCACTCTATTTTTTTTATTTCTCTTTGCATTAGAACTAATGCTACTGATAATAAAACTGCAAACCATTTCAAATTTGGTTCTATAGTTTTATTATAATATGTAATTTAAGATTTTTTTTCCGTTCTTTCTACTATCCCTCTGAACGCAGATCTGTGATTTGAATAGGTATGTGCCATGTATATACGAACGAACATCCTACTCAAGTATGGGGCCTTTTCTTCTAATGAAATTATGAATCTCAGAATGAGAAAAAACGAAATGTGAATATTTCTTATATAATTAATTGTGAACAGAATACTTGATCGATTAAAATTCTGTTTACTGCGATATGTTATATAATCTTAACTCTACAAATTTAAAACAATACCAGAATTTTTTTAATTTAGAGTGGAGAGGACCTTTAAACAATAATATATGAAAGAGAACACTTCTGTTTATCCGATCGTTTAATTAAGTAAAATATCTCAAAAAAAACCTCGTCACGTTATGGCATAAAGATTTAACTCTGTCAGAGTAGAGTTTAATGTGATCAAAATTACCATCTCCTGCACTCACTGCCATGTAGAACATTAATAGCGACATTAGCATGTGAAAAAGAGTGAAAAGAGGCTTAGAATCAATCCCATTAGACTGAGCACTTTGCCCTCACCTTTTTGACCCCGTATATCATGAGTGCTGCCACCAGCATGTACGGTATGAACACCAGTAGACTCACTGTGGCACTGTACTTGACTGTGAGGGAGAATAGAGAGATGAGAAAGAACGAGAAAGAAAGGTGAACGAGGAATGAATTATATTACAATAATCTTGCAGTCGAAATATTGAGAAAATTTTTTCATCTGATTCCTACCTATCTAACTAACTAACTATCTAACTAACTAACTAACTAACTAACTAACTAACTAACTAACTAACTAACTAACTAACTAACTAACTAACTAACTAACTAAACTATAACTACCAAACTAATAATAAAAGTCATCTTACAAGCATCGTAATATTTTTTGTGCTTCGAGGAAAATCCAGCTTTTTCCAGATAACTAGATAGATATAACGATTTAGATAATAATGATGAAATGTTCGAAAAAGCAAGCAGGTGGGACCCAATAAGACAGAGAAAATGGACCCCTAGTCAGATCGATTTAGGTGGTCAGGTAACAATCACACGGAGGGACCACTTTTGACGTAATAAGAGAAGAAGAATTCTTGTTACTTCCTGCATTTGCCCTCACACAGAACTGACGGCTCTGGCACAAGAAATAATGGTCAGTAACAATTACCAGAAAAATTAACCCATGAACTTGATGTTGGTTTGTGGCTGAAACCAACGGACAAAAAGTTTCCGTCTATTTTTTATAGAAGGTCAGGTTAGCGGTTCCGTGGGAGGAGTGGGGTGGGGGTTGCCCCTGATTGCTTTTGATAGTAACAAAATGTATTTTTAACTGATATTTTATCCATTGTTAGAATCCACTTTTACCCAGTAGCTATGTTCATTAAATTATCCTATGAAAAATCCTAGTTGTTAGTCATAACATAATAATGCTATAGTACGTGGCATAGTAGCTAATTCCTGTACTTCAACTACTTATTAATTAAGTGTATTTATATACTACATCACTCGATCCTGACTCACTCAAAGATAGTATGAAGTCAATGCAGTCCTCTTCACAGTAGTCCAATTGACTCTGGAAAAGCGTGTCCTTGATCTCGTTCAGGTACGCCAACTCCACCAGACAGATGATGAGGGTGATGATACCAGCACACTGAAACAGTGATGAGTTGTGACAATGTGCTTACATAGCTAGGGTTGTGACCATGTGCTTACATAGCTAGGGTTGTGGCAATGTGCTTACATAGCTAGGGTTGTGACAATATGCTTACATAGCTAGGGTTGTGACCATATGCTTACATAGCTAGGGTTGTGACAATATGCTTTCATAACTATAGTTGTTTTATTAAGGTAGACATAAAAAAAGACCATTTTTCTATGGTGTTTATTTCACGGTAAATACAATAAACACCAAAATTATTATTCAGACGAGGAGATTACTAATAATAATTGCTTCATAAATTAGTCTACTGTATATAACAGAATATTTTTTAATGCATTCACTGCTTTGAACTTTCATCACAGAGCTTTCATCAGATGATTCCGGACAGAAACATCGCAATACACGCTAAGTCGAGCCCTCGAGAATTTTTTTTATTATCCATAGAAAATGAAATTCTTAAGGGGTTACAATGATATAATAACTTCTAGGTAGGTCTCGCTCTTATTACCTTTTGTAAAGACTCTGAATCATGATTTTGGTAGTATGAGTGGGTTCCTTCTTATAATTAATTATTATATAAAAAATGATATGATCAAAAATGTAGTACTGTCATAGAACACATTTTACTTTATTATATTTGCCATATCTCAGTATGGCTTAGATACTCACAATGGTTAGTGTAGCTATGAGTCTACAGCCAGTGCGCAAACTGAAACGACAACAACATTTCTCTACCATCTTCTCTGGTTTGAGTGGTACAGGTAAAGCAATGAAATGAATTGGTGCTGTAAAATCTGAAATGCAGTACGTTACAATTATTATTTACTAGCGAGAAACTGTATCTCGTTTATTAAGAATTCAATAAAAAAATAGGCTTATGATTATAATAATATTTATACACTATCAAAAAACAAAACTGTGACTTTTTTAATTATTTATATTTGTGTGACCCGTATTAATGATAATGCCGTTAATTATTAGTTTTTCTGTTTAATTTGTGTTTCTTCTATTTCCACCAACTTTATGGGGCGCTGTTGATAGAATGACTGTTTGACTCAGTGGTTCTTTAAGTATTTTATCTCGCTCACCCCTTGCTTTTCTCAGGCACCCCCTGAGTATTGATTGCATTGAAATAGATTTAAAAGATACAATTAGAATATATTTAGTTAGTTACTATGATGTAACAAATATACTGCATGATATTAATAGCAAGAGCTGAACTTATAATGACAGAAAATAGCCATCCCAGGCACCCCCTGTAAACAATCCAGGCCCCAAAGAGGTGCCGGACACCCCACTTCAAGAACCATTTCACTTCAACCCGTTTAAAGACGGGGAGATTGGCTCCTTTTTTTGATATAGAATAAATCTCTAATAAAGGATCTAATTGATATAATTTTACAATACCTTTGAGAAATTGGAATTATTAAAGACTAAATCTCCGTACGATGTCGTGGTTATTTTAAAACATGTTTGTGCCAGCGTATGACCACTCTCTTTAACTTCAATATAGTACCTCTAATTATTTATATTGAAAATGATATAATTGATTAATAAACAGAGAGTAATTGAACCTAGAATAAAAAATGGTATTTAAACAATGAATAATCAATTATTCAAACATAGCAATAAAACAAATCTAATCAAATGTACAATCAATTAGAAAACAATTAAATTTACAAACAATTAATTAGACAATCATAGCCATTTAACAAATGATTCTATAAACCACTAATCAAACAAACGATCAATTATTAAAGACATTAAATTAACAAACAAATAATTAATCATTTAACAAAAAAATCAGTTAAACAAGCAATCAGTTAAACAAGCAATCAGTTAAACAAGCAATCAGTTAAACAAGCAATCAGTTAAACAAGCAATCAGTTAAACAAGCAATCAGTTAAACAAGCAATCAGTTAAACAAGCAATCAGTTAAACAAGCAATCAGTTAAACAAGCAATCAGTTAAACAAGCAATCAGTTAAACAAGCAATCAGTTAAACAAGCAATCAGTTAAACAAGCAATCAGTTAAACAAGCAATCAGTTAAACAAGCAATCAGTTAAACAAGCAATCAGTTAAACAAGCAATCAGTTAAACAAGCAATCAGTTAAACAAGCAATCAGTTAAACAAGCAATCAGTTAAACAAGCAATCAGTTAAACAAGCAATCAGTTAAACAAGCAATCAGTTAAACAAGCAATCAGTTAAACAAGCAATCAGTTAAACAAGCAATCAGTTAAACAAGCAATCAGTTAAACAAGCAATCAGTTAAACAAGCAATCAGTTAAACAAGCAATCAGTTAAACAAGCAATCAGTTAAACAAGCAATCAGTTAAACAAGCAATCAGTTAAACAAGCAATCAGTTAAACAAGCAATCAGTTAAACAAGCAATCAGTTAAACAAGCAATCAGTTAAACAAGCAATCAGTTAAACAAGCAATCAGTTAAACAAGCAATCAGTTAAACAAGCAATCAGTTAAACAAGCAATCAGTTAAACAAGCAATCAGTTAAACAAGCAATCAGTTAAACAAGCAATCAGTTAAACAAGCAATCAGTTAAACAAGCAATCAGTTAAACAAGCAATCAGTTAAACAAGCAATCAGTTAAACAAGCAATCAGTTAAACAAGCAATCAATTGAATAAACAATTAATAAATCAAATCACAAAAATCACAAAACAATAACACAATCAATCAATCAAGCACATGATCACCCCCCCCTCCCTTCCCCCCAATCAAGCAAATATAAAGCAGTGTCCTTTTCTCCACTGCCCCTCAATAAAATAGCCTCACTCTATCTGAGGCATGACTCATCAATTAGTGTAATTGGCTCATAAGCAAGGGGATAAGAGAGTCATGACTCAATTGGAGGCACGGAGCCAATTAGTGTCTCGATAAATGTATTGATAGGTTGCTTGATGTCAAAAAGAGGGGAAAAACCTTCTTGTTTGTTAAACCTATTTACTTATTTCTAGTGGGTATACCCTCTATTTTTTTAGTAAAATATCCTATCCTATTGTTAGTAAATGTATCTTATTTTTAGAGAGTGTACCCTATTTACTTAGTATGTTTACCCTCTATTTCAGTTAACGCTAGTCCTCTATTCTAGCGAATACAACCTCTTACTTAGTAAACCTACTTACTATTTTTAAGTGATTATACCCTCTATTTTGGTAAACCAACCATTCTATTTTAGTACCTGTATCTATTTTCCCTATTTTTTCTGTTCCATTTCTTCTTATTTTTTCTATCATTTTTTATTTTCCCTATTTCATCCGTTAGCACATTATTTATCTTATTACTATTTTCCCCGATTATTTTATCTATTTTTTGTTGTTCCTATTTTTCCGATTATTTTCCCTATTTTTCCTTTTTTTTTTCCCGATTATTTTCCTTATTTCTCCTCTTCCTATTTTCAATTTTTTCCCCAATTTTTTTCACTATTTTTCCTTTTTTCCTGATAATTTTCCTTATTTCTTCTCTTCCTATTTTTTTTTTCCCGGAATATTTTCTCTATTTTCCTATTCCTATTTTCTCTATTTTTTTTCCTGTTCCCATTTTTCCATTTCCCCCAATTATTTTCCCTATTATTATTCTTTCCTGATTTTATTTTTTCCCTCATCTTCTCACCCGATTATTTCTGTTCCTTTACGTATTAACAGTCATTGCTCTTACGAAAATTACCTTACAAAAACAATTACCCTTACACGAGCACCATAGAGCGACCACGCCGCTTACTGTGACCATTTATTAGAATGTTTTAATATACGTACAGGCACACCCCGCTCTTATCATGCTTCAGACTTATTAAATCAAATAAGTGTGGGGTTATTTTTTCTCCTAGAAAATGTTTAAGGAAAGAAATAAAAGATATTCCTCTATAAAAAATATTCCTCTAATTGGTATTAGGTTAGTGAATAACTACTAGTCTCTTCAGCAGGCAATTTGCCAATGCAAGCAATAAATACTTTAACTGCTCTAAGTCTAATTTATGGTACTGAATGTATGAAAAGATTATGTACTCTATTATGGTGCCAGAGGTGTGTCAGACAAGCCAAATTTCATAGGGCTAGAGTATGTCTAGATGAATAAGCAAATCATTATTATGCTAGTGTACTTTCCCGTTAAAAATAACGGGGTTTTAATATATGTACATGAAAACTCCTGAGTTATGAAGTGGCTCTGAGTTATGAAGTGGCTCTGAGTTATGAAGTGGCTCTGAGTTATGAAATGCACCTGAGTATTTTCTATGTTTAAATTATAGAAAACGATATACATCATGAATTTCATAATAGTTATCCCGCAAAGACCATAATTATCACCAAAATTTCCTTCATAGAGAACTATCTAGTGCACCTGAGTTATGAAGTAACCACTACCTCATAACTCAGGAGTGTCACTGTATTTACATAATATTGGTGTAAATTAACCCGTTAAAATAAAAACATTATAGAATTATGTGCACACGGTAGAGCGCATACCTTTGCCACCGCTTTGACCCGTTCTCTCCCAAAATTTGATAAACTGCTAACTGGATAATAACCAATCGTCCCACCAAGTTTCATGCAATATGGTACAATACTTTTTGAGTTATCGAGTTATAAATGACCTTGACCTTTGACCGGATCGCTTCCAAAATTCTACCAGATCGTTCCTGGAAATTAACCAATCGTCCCATCAAATTTCAGAGAATTTGGTTGAATACTTTTGAGTTATTGAGTTAAAAATGGCCTTGACTTTGATCTTTGACCCGATCGCTCCCAAAATCTAACAAAATGGTTCCTGTATATTGACCAATCGTCTCACCAAGTTTCATGCAATATGGTTAAATTCTTTTTGAGTTATAAATGACAATGACCTTGACCTTTGACCATGTCACTCCCAAAATTCTAGCAGCAGGTCACTGAACATGGACCAAACGTCTCACCAAATTTCAGGCAATTTGGTTGAACACTTTTTCAGTTAAGCGAATAACAAGATGATAAATAAATAAATAAATTCCGATGAAAATATAACCTTCCCGCATTCTGCGAAGGTAATTAAAAGATCGCATCAATATTAAACAGTGAGAATTAGTATATTATATCAATCAATATATTAAATAACTATTAGCGTATAACTATTCTATGAATCTAATTATTCTATTTACAGAACACAATAATTATCTACAATGAAAATAATATTACATTAACAAGTACAGTACCTATTGTTCATCTTTTCAAATTTAATAAATTAATGGGTTTATATTTGAACACAAGTACGTATTACCAATTCATATATACTGATTTAACTAAATTATTTTTTACACCAAAAAGTCAAAACTATGATTTTTTGATGATTAATATTAGGATAAGTTACGAATTATCGGTCAGTACTACATCTTCGGTCATGTATGAAAAAACAATAGAAAAATTGTTATTAGATAGCACTGTGTAATAATAATTATTTTTATAGCGACTGTGCACACGGATTATTTGATTTAAAATTTATTATATAAAATGTTTACTACCAAAGAAATTATTCTTTCCATCTTTTAAATAATCAAATGAATATAGTAAATATTTTTCCCTATATAGTTATGCTTATAAAATATTTCTCCCTATATAGTTATGCTTATAAAATATTTCTCCCTATATAATTAGTTTCTAGATAATTCTCTCTATTATGTTTTTAACTAACTCTCCCTTTATAATTATGTTTTTAATAACCCCTTGTTTAATTCCCATTTACATCATTTGGGTAATTACAGTGTATGACCATATATGACCTTTTTGTTATGTTTCTCCTGCCATGTGTCTATATTTAGTACAGACCCTATGCATCTAACTGCATTGCTCTCGAACTTCTAGACTCTTTGCAGCTTTTAAATGGTATTAAGTAACCGGATAGTGAGTGGGTATTTTATTTGGTATTGGCACTAGTATTTACAGGAGCAAGAGCCAGTCAACCTCCTTCTGTCACCCCTCAACACAGACTGAACAGAAATATAGTGAATGAAATGAATGTTAACCGTTAGAGGACGGATTTAGACTATAGTCCACATGACTTTAAAGTAGGTTTTAGGATATTTATTCATGTATTCTCGATACATTTTATAATCAGTTGCATCGATACATATATCAGGTGTAAGACGGATATCTGGTTCTATTTTTTATGTCATTTTATGATGAAATTAAAATGTTTGTTGCACTTTTTGCAATCTATGACCCTCGAATAACTTTTTTTAAAATAATAATGTTGTATTACTTCAGAACATAATTAAGGCATGAAAAGACTAACTATCATCTTTCATCAAATGATTTTAATATCAGATTTGGGACAAAAAAAAATTATATACCTTAAAAGTTAAAATATTGCGATGGTTAAAGTTGGTGAACATCCCTATCAGAAAAATGTTGACGCTTCTAATAGGTGATTATAATCGATGATAAAAAGATCATCTCTCTACGACAATAAATGATTAGACAAAAATACAATAGTAATTTATCATTAGAAACACTTTCAGTCTATCGTCTTTCGTCGGACATTCCCGACAATAAATCCTGAGGATAATGTCTTTATTATGATAAAATACCATCAATATTTACCGTAATGGACAATGACAGACGATCTGCCGATTGGAAATTTGAAAAAAGCTTGACTTGGTAGTTAGTGGGGTAAGTTACGAATTATTGGTTTGTATCACTTCTTCGATCATATAAGGAAATACGATATAATAATAACTGTTGTTTTGTGAAACCGACCATTAATTCGTTTCTATATTATTATGTCTCTAAGTTATTATATATAGGGACAATATCAAACATGACGCTAGAGTCTTATGTTCCACTTTAATTTTCATTTAGATAATTTAAATATTGATATTAGTACCTTAGCAAATTACCGTAAGGTTATATTTTACACGGCATTTATTTATTTATCATCTTGTTATTCGCATAACTCAAAAAGTGTTCAACCAAATTGGCGAAATTTTGGTGAAACGATTGGTCCATGTCCAGTGACCTGCTGGTAGAATTTAGGGGGCGACCTGGTCAAAGGTCAAGGTCATGGTCATTTATAACTCAAAAAGTATTGAACCATATTGCATGAAACTTGATGAGACGATTGTTTATTATCCAATTAACAGTTTATTGAATTTTAGGAGAGAACAGGTCAAAGCGGTGGCGAAGGTATGCGCTCTACCGAGTGCACGTAAACCAGAGTTGATTTTAACCGTATCATCATTTTTAGAGTGAAATGGTTTTATTTGGTAAATCTTTCCTATGATTTCTTTTCGTGTATAGTATAGAAGAATAACTTCTATTTTATAACAGGCAATTGCAATAAATTATTATTATACGTTGCATAAGACTGAGTCACATTAATTAATGAGTCTGAGTCACATTAATTAATGAGTCTGAGTCACATTAATTAATGAGTCTGAGTCACAAAATAAGTAGTTTAGGCTAAGTTCTGAGTTATCGGACAGTTACACATTTACGTTCATACAATGAAAATATATTATATAATTAATATATACCTTTTAGTTTGATAATTAATATTTTTTTTATATGATCGAAATTGTGTAACTGTCCTATAACTGGTAACTTACCCTATTTTTGGATTAAGTGATGTAATACCAATTATATCATACATAAGAATATAATATTAGTAATAATGATAATCATTGTATTCCTGTTTAATTAACATAATCAAAAAATATTATTTATATTGTAAACATGAACAATTGATTCTTGTTATAAATGTATTTACAATAATTTTTATTTTATTGCAGTTCACCTTTAAATTCAGAGTAAAAGAAAATTGTCTTTACTTTCGTGAGGGGGGACTGAAGTATATAACGTAACGTTTTAGAGTAAATAAATATTTATATGTTGATTTGAACATACAACATTACCTACAATTATGCATTTTATTTTATGTTGAGGTCATTTTGAAGTGAGAGTCATGGGTAGCATTAGGGCAAATTCCTACTTATCGGACGGTTCCACATTTTCAATGAAAAAAAAAAAAATACATTGTCCTTTTTTATTTTTTTATATGATGAAAAAAAAAAGTAATTAAATTAATTATTAAATTTTTATATGATCGGATATGTGGCA
This sequence comes from Caprella mutica, assembly GCA_947561585.1. Taxonomy (NCBI): domain Eukaryota; kingdom Metazoa; phylum Arthropoda; class Malacostraca; order Amphipoda; family Caprellidae; genus Caprella; species Caprella mutica. The sequence continues at coordinate 266,011 of CANNZV010001288.1, read as the reverse complement.
CCGTTCGATAATTTGGAACTTTAACTAAGTTGGATTTTTTTAAATGATTAATTTTGTTAATTTAAATATTTTTATTAATATTTTAAAATAATGCTTTATTTATGTGGTTTTGGTCTTCAACAGTATTTATATAGAATATAATTTTCAAAGAAAGAAAAAAGAAGGTGCCAGCAAACATTAACCTATCTATTCGATATCAGAGTGGGTCTCTATAACATCTTGTGTAATAGCTTTAGTCATCATAACAGGTATATTTGGCATCGAAACGATACCGTTAACTGCGTCAAATAGAAAGATAAATTACTACGTGCAATATACATGATGCTGTAGCGTATAGACGCCTAATTATATATCTAATAAGTTTGCCTAATTATAAATCTAAATAATAGATTATTTGCTAAAATCCTATAACAAAATGAATAGAAAATCATTCTTATGATAGAGATATGATTTTTGCACATGATTTCATCTATCATTTATGATTTAATTCATTGACTATCTATAGTGCTAGACAACTAACTGACCGTGCTTTCACTGTCCACTTTTCCTTATTATTTATGTCGCGTAGTTTGATGTCTATGACATTTTGAAAGTACCATCAAATGAATCTTTAAAGAATTACTTTCCGGCTGGAATATGAACAAATTATCGAAAATCACATTTATTAGATAAGGAACAATGCACATTTTTACTTTGTGAATGCACTTTAAAAACCTATATAAATAAACAAAAGGATTAAAATGAAATACGTACTGTCTAGTATTACATTTAATGATGACGATAATATACCGTTAACTCGCTACTGGCATTTTAATGTGAAACATAAATTTTAGTAGGTACCTGTAATTGATACAAACCATTGAAAATAACTAAAATATTATTTATAGCTTTTCAGCCATTTGAAGTAAGAAATCAACTGTTTGAATTCATGTACTAATTTGTTAAATCCCCCCTTTTCATTTATTACTTTAGCTTTTTCTCTCAGGAATAATATGTAGTCAGTCTCTGCCTCACTGAGTAACTGAGACGAGATGATACCGTCAATGAGTCCACCTAAATTAGATTCTTCCAAATCTTCTCTATTAATAAAGTCGAATCGTGAGAGGAAGTCGATGGCAACCTTCTTGATATCTTCAGAACTGATTTCACGAATGTAGTTGAAAGTATTCGCAACGGGAGTGAAGTTGCGAATCAAGAGTCCCAATTCTTTGATTCCACGAGCGAAGTTAGAAACTTGAGGTAATTCGAGAAGCGAGGATCCTTCCTCGGTCAACTTATTAACCACGAGTGGTACTTTGTTTTTAAAATTATCATAAACCTTCTGTATCCTCTTCAGTTTTTGGTTGAGGATCTCTTCATTTTTTTCCGGAAATCTTCTAGATTTTTCAGTAATTTTCTCTAAAGCCCATTTCAATTTAGATATACTTATTTTATAGTTTTTATCTAGTATTACAAAATTTTGGTCACTTTCACCTTTCTGATTAGTCTTCGGTTCTTTCAGAGCATTCAAAATGTCAGACAATTCCGTGATGAGATTAGGCGATAACTTAACCGGAGATTCTCCAAAAGCTTGAAGATATATATTGTATATATTCTCTAACATCATTGAATCTGAAAAGGAATATAATTTAGTTAATAGAATAATGGAAGAAATGCTCCAAGCTATAAAGCAGTACATACCTTTGTCAATTTCAGCATAGATACCCTTCGTGAAGTTAAGGAGGAGGGTGAAAGCAGCTGGGCCTTCGTGCGCTCTTGAGTAGGCCTCGTAAATCTCAGTGTTGAGAATTGAGGTGATGTAAGAACTATCAACAGTCTTCATCGAGTCTTTGATAGATGGAACTAATTCTTGACTTATGGCATCAATTGAGGCAACAGTATTCGGAGAGACTCCATCTCTCACAATTGCATTTGAAACTGCATTCGTGATAGTCCTTTTTATAGACGCAGAATCGGCAAGATAGTTTCCAACACAGTTGAGGAGTTCTTTTTCTAGTTCATCATATTTATTGGCTGTTTCAAAAGTAATTTCCATATGGCGAAAAAAATCATCATTTCTTCTTGAATCTGTAATGGACAATTCCTGAACCATAATTTCCAGAATTTTACCACGAAAATCTCCTAGAGCAATTCCTTCTGGTGCAGCACCAATGAAAGCCTTTTCCAGTACTGCAGCAGATACGGACTGTGAAAGTGATACACTAGCTGCATCACCGGTAGTATCATCTGATACAAGTGAATCAGTTACAGCTCCCACAATGACTTCATCGATTGCATTTTTAGAGATAGAGCAGACTGTGCATCCTAGGAGCTCTTCGATTTCAGCAGGACAAGTGAACGGAGCAGATATTCCAAGAGGAATAATTTCAGTTGGTAATTTGGCTGCAATGGGTACGCCGTTTACTGAAAAGTGAAAAAGGAATCACTTGAATATATTATCAATCTTATTCAATGATAAAAAGTGTTAACAAATTGTTTAATAATTTTTCAAAGTTTAAGAGAATCTTAGCGGAAATTAATTAACAGCTAGGAAAATATGATGAATATATTATAATTAAGATTAAGGTTGACGGGACGCTTCGAAGAGACACCACTAAGGTCACCAAGTGGGCCCATATGTACTAAATCCCTATCTTAACCTACTCCCTCCCAGCCAGGTGACTGACCAACTGATATATGCCCTCGTTCACACAGGGCATATATCCCACTGAGTCAGTGCGGGCCTCGAACGCTCGTACCACTGACATGAGGTGAGCTGTCATACCACTGTACAACTAAGTGGTAATGTATTGAGTAACTCTTACCTCTTTCTAAGAGTAACTCTTACCTCTTTCCAAGAGTAACTCTTACCTCTTTCTATGAGTAACTCTTACCTCTTTCTAAGAGTAACTCTTACCTCTTTCCAAGAGTAACTCTTACCTCTTTCTATGAGTAACTCTTACCTCTTTCCAAGAGTAACTCTTACCTCTATCTAAGACTAACTCTTACCTCTTTCTAAGACTAACTCTTACCTCTTTCCAAAACTAACTCTTACCTCTTTCCAAGAGTAACTCTTACCTCTTTCCAAGAGTAATTCTTACCTCTTTCTAAGACTAACTCTTACCTCTTTCCAAGACTAACTCTTACCTCTTTCTATGAGTAACTCTTACCTCTTTCCAAGAGTAACTCTTACCTCTATCTAAGACTAACTCTTACCTCTTTCTAAGACTAACTCTTACCTCTTTCCAAGACTAACTCTTACCTCTTTCTAAGAGTAACTCTTACCTCTTTCCAAGACTAACTCTTACCTCTTTCTAAGAGTAACTCTTACCTCTTTCTAAGAGTAACTCTTACCTCTTTCTAAGAGTAACTCTTACCTCTTTCCAAGAGTAACTCTTACCTCTTTCCAAGAGTAACTCTTACCTCTTTCCAAGAGTAACTCTTACCTCTTTCTAAGAGTAACTCTTACCTCTTTCCAAGAGTAACTCTTACCTCTTTCTAAGAGTAACTCTTACCTCTTTCTAAGAGTAACTCTTACCTCTTTCCAAGAGTAACTCTTACCTCTTTCCAAGACTAACTCTTACCTCTTTCCAAGACTAACTCTTACCTCTTTCTAAGAGTAACTCTTACCTCTTTCTAAGAGTAACTCTCACCTCTTTCTAAGAGTAACTCTTACCTCTTTCCAAGAATAACTCTTACCTCTTTCCAAGAGTAACTCTTACCTCTTTCTAAGAGTAACTCTTACCTCTTTCTAAGAGTAACTCTTACCTCTTTCCAAGACTAACTCTTACCTCTTTCCAAGACTAACTCTTACCTCTTTCCAAGAGTAACTCTTACCTCTTTCCAAGAGTAACTCTTACCTCTTTCTAAGACTAACTCTTACCTCTTTCCAAGACTAACTCTTACCTCTTTAAGAGTAACTCTTACCTCTTTCCAAGAGTAACTCTTACCTCTTTCCAAGAGTAACTCTTACCTCTTTCTAAGAGTAACTCTTACCTCTTTCTAAGAGTAACTCTTACCTCTTTCCAAGACTAACTCTTACCTCTTTCCAAGACTAACTCTTACCTCTTTCCAAGAGTAACTCTTACCTCTTTCCAAGAGTAACTCTTACCTCTTTTTAAGAGTAACTCTTACCTCTTTCTAAGACTAACTCTTACCTCTTTAAGAGTAACTCTTACCTCTTTCTAAGAGTAACTCTTACCTCTTTCCAAGACTAACTCTTACCTCTTTAAGAGTAACTCTTACCTCTTTCTAAGAGTAGAACAGTCAGCAGTAGTGACGAGATGACTCCTTTCAACTTCAACATCGTGATTAGTTCTGAAAAAAAAATAACCAGTTTGAATTGTTTTATTTTAATTGGTATCCATTACTGAAATCTAATTCAAATAGAAGTTGAAATATCATTCACATCTTTTCATTCGAAATGTACGGATAATTAAAAAAACTCAATTGAACCGTAATAATGATTTATATTAATGGTTTCTTTTACATTTTCTATATAATTTTTCAGTTCAAACTCATTAAAATCATCTGTGAACATCGATATATACAAGAATTTTAATTCGTTCACACATATTGAAATTAATTAAATAGGTGAAAAGTTAGGACATCTTCCAGTTGAAAAGTTTTCAATTTTAACATCAATAATAGTTAGTTGTTTTAGACTTTTGCTTACAAATAACTTTCTAACCCTTTGCACCATAACTTTTCAATGATTTCTCTGCTAGTTCACCCTGTACACCGAACACAGTGTCTACTGAAACTATTTTAACTACACAAACGTAACGTAATGGTGTGAAGGTTGAAGAACACTTGTCATATTGTAATGAAAGTAATGACTAAAACAGTATTTACAGTCAGTACAAATAGTATTACACTAGGGATGAACTCTTACGGTGAAGAACATTCATACAATATCTATTTACAGTCAATACAAATAATATTACACTAGGGATGAACTCTTACGGTGAAGAACATTCATACAATATCTATTTACAGTCAGTACAAATAATATTACACTAGGGATGAACTCTTACGGTGAAGAACATTCATACAATATCTATTTACAGTCAGTACAAATAATATTACACTAGGGATGAACTCTTACGGCGAAGAACATTCATACAATATCTATTTACAGTCAATACAAATAATATTACACTAGGGATGAACTCTTACGGTGAAGAACATTCATACAATATCTATTTACAGTCAGTACAAATAATATTACACTAGGGATGAACTCTTACGGTGAAGAACATTCATACAATATCTATTTACAGTCAATACAAATAATATTCCACTAGGGATGAACTCTTACGGTGAAGAACATTCATACAATATCTATTTACAGTCAATACAAATAATATTCCACTAGGGATGAACTCTTACGGCGAAGAACATTCATACAATATCTATTTACAGTCAATACAACTAATATTCCACTAGGGATGAACTCTTACGGTGAAGAACATTCATACAATATCTATTTACAGTCAATACAAATAATATTCCACTAGGGATGAACTCTTACGGCGAAGAACATTCATACAATATCTATTTACAGTCAATACAAATAATATTCCACTAGGGATGAACTCTTACGGTGAAGAACATTCATACAATATCTATTTACAGTCAATACAAATAATATTCCACTAGGGATGAACTCTTACGGTGAAGAACATTCATACAATATCAATTTACAGTCACTACAAATAATATTCCACTAGGGATGAACTCTTACGGTGAAGAACATTCATACAATATCTATTTACAGTCAATACAAATAATATTACACTGGGGATGAACTCTTACGGTGAAGAACATTCATACAATATCTATTTACAGTCTATACAAATAATATTACACTGGGGATTAACTCTTACGGTGAAGAACATTCATACAATATCTATTTACAGTCAATACAAATAATATTCCACTAGGGATGAACTCTTACGGCGAAGAACATTCATACAATATCTATTTACAGTCAATACAAATAATATTCCACTAGGGATGAACTCTTACGGTGAAGAACATTCATACAATATCTATTTACAGTCAATACAAATAATATTCCACTAGGGATGAACTCTTACGGTGAAGAACATTCATACAATATCTATTTACAGTCAATACAAATAATATTCCACTAGGGATGAACTCTTACGGCGAAGAACATTCATACAATATCTATTTACAGTCAATACAAATAATATTCCACTAGGGATGAACTCTTACGGTGAAGAACATTCATACAATATCTATTTACAGTCAGTACAAATAATATTACACTAGGGATGAACTCTTACGGTGAAGAACATTCATACAATATCTATTTACAGTCAATACAAATAATATTCCACTAGGGATGAACTCTTACGGTGAAGAACATTCATACAATATCTATTTACAGTCAATACAAATAATATTCCACTAGGGATGAACTCTTACGGTGAAGAACATTCATACAATATCTATTTACAGTCAATACAAATAATATTCCACTAGGGATGAACTCTTACGGTGAAGAACATTCATACAATATCTATTTACAGTCAATACAAATAATATTACACTGGGGATGAACTCTTACGGTGAAGAACATTCATACAATATCTATTTACAGTCAATACAAATAATATTACACTGGGGATGAACTCTTACGGTGAAGAACATTCATACAATATCTATTCACAGTCAATACAAATAATATTCCACTAGGGATGAACTCTTACGGTGAAGAACATTCATACAATATCTATTCACAGTCAATACAAATAATATTCCACTAGGGATGAACTCTTACGGTGAAGAACATTCATACAATATCTATTTACAGTCAATACAAATAATATTCCACTAGGGATGAACTCTTACGGTGAAGAACATTCATACAATATCTATTCACAGTCAATACAAATAATATTCCACTAGGGATGAACTCTTACGGTGAAGAACATTCATACAATATCTATTCACAGTCAATACAAATAATATTCCACTAGGGATGAACTCTTACGGTGAAGAACATTCATACAATATCTATTTACAGTCAATACAAATAATATTCCACTAGGGATGAACTCTTACGGTGAAGAACATTCATACAATATCTATTCACAGTCAATACAAATAATATTCCACTAGGGATGAACTCTTACGGTGAAGAACATTCATACAATATCTATTCACAGTCAATACAAATAATATTCCACTAGGGATGAACTCTTACGGTGAAGAACATTCATACAATATCTATTCACAGTCAATACAAACTATTCAAGTTTGTTAATTTTAATATCGAAAATGAGACGATGAATCAGGCCAACTCCTTATTTCTAATTTCAATTACAAAGTACAGACTTCACCTTTTCCTTTGCTCTGTCCTGTGGTTGTCTCCTCTTCACCTTTTCCTTTGCTCTGTCCTGTGGTTGTCTCCTCTTCACCTTTTCCTTTGCTCTGTCCTGTGGTTGTCTCCTCTTCACCTTTTCCTTTGCTCTGTCCTGTGGTTGTCTCCTCTTCAAGACTTCAAACCAACTGACTTTGGATTCAATTTGGAGATCTTTCATACCCAGCCTCAGAGATTTAATAATCTTTCGAACATTTTTTTTAAAGTAATTGTGATTGGAACAGGATATTCAAAAGAAGACAAACTTCCAAAAGAAACTCAGTGTCAAAAAAGTTACCTTTTCCATTGACTTCCAGTTTGCGGTGGTGTGATCCTATCTGTGACAATACCTCTTCAGATCTCTGTTTGAGGTTCAATTTTTTATAGCTCAGTTCATGAGATCTAAGGTTACTGGTTATAAAAAGTTATAAAAGCATTTCAAATTGGGCTCTATATATTTATTTATTTAATTTAATTTGTTCGAGTGAGGTTAGATGTTTTTTTAAATCCTGACTGATTATTGAAAACAATAGCAAGGATGGGATGTATTACTTAAATGGCTACCTATACCATATTGACATCTAACGGTGCAGATAGGTACCTGATTATCAAGAGTTTATTTAAACTCAACTTTGAAGGAATATTCAACTCAGTGTACAGTAACATGTAGGGTATGGTAATCAGCTCATCGGATCTAGTTTGACGTGACCACGGCGTGACTGGAAATGGCGACTCTAACCACACTTATGGGACTACCTACTTAAACTTAGTCACTTCTAAATCTTATTTTTTCTTATCAATTACTAACTAGGCATTGTTTAAATTGTATTTCCATTATTTTTTTCCTTAATTGTTATTCATATGAACTACAATTTAGCAGTTAACTAGCACTAGTTTAGGCTCCTAGGTAGCATATGTTCAAGACCCTATTTTTTATAGATAAGTTAAAGAAATTAACAATAAAAACATAACTGAATTATATCTATATATTCAACTTAAAGGTTCAATCGCCATTTTCGCTTTTCTTTTGCACGAACCCCTTATAAAATGACTTCAAACTTCTCGATATTAACATGCAAATACGAGGAATTATGAGCCACTTGGTCGCAAACAAGGAATGTGTTGTTGTGGTGACGTCATATTTTTGCATTGTCTACTAGGTACCATACCCTTCATGTTCCTGTACCCTGATGTAGCTATGCAGTGTGTCCACAAAAAATGTATCCCCTGCTACTTAATAACAGACTTTGTATAATTCATTAATTATTATATATAGTATCTATTACATGTCTATGGAACCAATATCATGCATATGTTTATACTAGAATGATGAACATGTGGATTATGTACATTGCAGTGGTCCAGTGGATACATTTTTAGTGGACACACTGCATCAGGTTTCAAGATTGCACATTCAAAAATATGGTATAGAGTAATGATATTATATACTAGAGAGAGCTAGTTGTGCAGCGACTGCAGGACGCTTAAAACCTTATTTTGTTTCTGTCATAGAGTTATGATAAACTACTCTAGAGAGAGGAAGTGTTGCAGCGATTGCAGGACGCTAAGGATGACTGTATAAAACCTTATTTTGTTTCAGTTATGTCATTTCTCAATTGAACTGACACCAGATTTCCAGTCACGTGAAGACAAAATAAGGATTTGAGTGTCCCGAAAGTCGCGATATTATTTTGGCCACTGACTCACCACTTGGAATACGGAGTGCAAACCATGAACTTAACAATGCATTTTATCACCAACTGTTGTAAATTGAATACCATCTCTCTATGTGAGTTATATATCTTATAGGTTATCCTACAATTCATCTATTATTTTTTTCTGAATTAGACCACCAAAGTGAAGTGAGCGTCGTTACAACTCAGTTTATCAGTTCGTACGGGGCTAAAAATGAGGTGCATTAACATCTGTCTACCTGATGATTTACTTAGGCCCCCTTCACACTAGCGTTAGAAAAAATGCTGCGTTTTTTCTAACGCAAGTGTGAAGGGCTCCGTTAAATTAACTGCAGCTAAACTTTTTCCTATGAGAATTTTTTCTAGGCGGCGTTGAGAAACGCAAGTGTGAAGCGGGCTTCAATGTTGGAGAATTTTAATTTGATATTTCAATACCTAACCACAATCATGGTGGTAAAGTTAATTGAAAATAGTTTTGAGATAAAATAGTTATGATTTATTTATGACGTTTTCTGTGGTCGTTTTAGAGTTGTTGCTAATTATACTGAAAAATGACATGTCTTATTTTCACTTATTTCATGTCTATTCAGTTTCTGACATATTTCTTTTAATACTACCTATAACGCATTTTATTTACATATGATATGATCTATAAATTTTATTCTGCGATTACTGTTGCTCCATTAGCGTTCATATAAAACACCCCCGTTAGTTATTTTTCAGTAAAGTTACACCTCGATCAATAGAGAGATACAAATGCGTATGGGAGAATGTTATAATTAACTTTAATCTTCATTTCATTTTATTGTGTCATCCACTGATTCATTTTCTATATATGGTTGTTGATATGATTTATGTTTATGTTTGGTTACAAATTACTTTATAATAGGGATTATATGAATACACTATTATATGATAAACCTTATGATATAAAGTAGCCGCTGTAGAAATTGCATGGCCTTTGTGGCTCTTAGAGCTGGTAATTTTTGTCCGTTGTAGGAGGTGTGGCCGTTGTAGCATTTTATCTGTACTAGTAGAAAATTAGATTTCTAAGCAGTGCAGGTATCATGGATACCAACTGAAATGAATAATTATATCGTTTTTCTTATATTCTTGTGGAAAAAGTAGGCAAAAAGTAAAAAGTCTGGTGGAAAGACCTAAATAAACAGTACGTGTGTACGGCCCTTAACGTTCCAGGCATTACAGCGAAATAACTCACTTTTGTACTGGACCAACTTTATTATTTTGAGAAGAATTAAACATTTATAAACAAGATGTACTGTAACTTTGTGTACATTATGATTTATATAAAAAAATCCTTAAAACTGTCTTTTCGATTTATTATCTTTGTCATCACTGTATCTATTTTTCTGTAATGCTTAACATCAATTTTATTTAGCTCATGACTCAGCTATGAACAAAATGGTAAATTTTTATGTATGTTTTAACCGAAAAAGGCAAATTAGAAATATATTACATTATTTGGACAGAGGTTTATGGTGAAAATGATATACTTATTACTCCTTGTAATATTTACACTAGAATAACTGTCAGGTGACAAAAATTGTGTTTTGTCCAGTACGAGGTTTTTTCCAGTACAGTTTAAAAAAAGTATTTCCTGATAAATTAATATTATTGATTTTAGTAAAAATAAAAATAAGGCAAAACGTAAATTAAATTATTAACGATAATTTATTTATTAGTGCTCTATTTGCAAATTGTGTTTTTGTCCTCATGCAATATCTAATTTTCGGACAGTTTCATGTTTTCGATCATATAGAAATGGTATCATGGATACCAATGAAAAAAAAAAAAAATATTGAATAATAATTTTTTATTTACTTTTTTTGCTTACATGATCGAAAATTGGAACTGTACGATAATTCGTAACTTACCCTATGTCATTCATCTTGATTTTGGGCTATTTAATTGATAATAATATTTATTCTATCTTGTCTTTTATATATTTGAATCTAATATTTATTCATTAATTTTTTATTTATATATTTCGTTTATATATTTCAATAATTTAAACTCAGCTTCAATTTACGCAGTGTTGTTTAATCTTCGACAAATTTTTGTTTCTATTTAAATTATTAAATTATAGTAAAGCATCTCGATAATGAAATCCTCTATAGTGAAATAGTGTCCTGAGTAAGGAAGTAGCCTCTATAGTGAACACATTTTATTAGATTGCCACGAAAGGTCATCAGTTTTCTAAAACTGATGACCTTTCATGGCAGACTAAAGAGAATTCCTTCACTATAGAGGCTACTTCCTTACTCAGGACACTGTAACCTAATTTATGGCAGTAACATTTAATATGCTCCTAAAGCAGCTCTTCAAATTAGATATAATAGTGTGTCTAATTCACATCTAATTACTTTAGATCTCTCTAATACCTCACAGCTCTCTCTAATTACCAGCAAAGATAACTTAGCGCTTTAACTGCTCTTACTATAATGACTGGAGTGAGTCTTTACGATGCCTGAGTCAGTGCGTGAAACTTAACGACAACCCACGATCACGCATTGGGGTCACGTCTCAGTTATTGAACAGATACACATAGTCGATCATATCAGAAATAAAATATATAATTTATCATTTTATCTTGTTATATGTATTGGTATCCATGATACCAGCATTCTTGCGATTATCATGGATACCAATTGAAATAACTTGCAGGTATCATGGATACCAATTGAAATAACTTGCAGGTATCATGGATACCAATTGAAATAACTTGCAGGTATCATGGATACCAATTGAAATAACTTGCAGGTATCATGGATACCAATTGAAATAACTTGCAGGTATCATGGATACCAATTGAAATAACTTGCAGGTATCATGGATACCAATTGAAATAACTTGCAGGTATCATGGATACCAATTGAAATAACTTGCAGGTATCATGGATACCAATTGAAATAACTTGCAGGTATCATGGATACCAATTGAAATAACTTGCAGGTATCATGGATACCAATTGAAATAACTTGCAGGTATCATGGA